>JAWNOS010000008.1:0-13579 GCA_035045845.1 Drosophila buzzatii
TTCTTGATCAGCATAAAACAAGTAAGAAGGCTCTAGTCGAGACGGCTCGACTACGAGATCCCCTGAACCCTGCAAAAAAAGTGATACTCTTCTTCTTTACGATTGCATGAGCGCGAGCTCTGCTAACCGCGCAGTTGCTGCTGTGGCTTGGGGGTGGGCTGGGCCATAATTTGAACGCCTATAACTCCAAGTCTCTAGTATTTGAAATGCGTTTTTCAAATTGGGGGCGAAGGGGGCGTGGCATCCAAAATCTGAAAATTACATAATCTGCGTATTTATAATATCTATCTAAATAAACAAATTTAAAGTCTTTCTCTAAAACGGTGTAGAAGTTATGCCCAAAAAACGTAAAAAATTGAAACGAATTTTCGATTTTGTATCGATAATTTGGAAATGGGATGAGTTATCGAAAAAACAAAATAAACTCGTACTGCGTAGCTAACATATGAATGTTCATACGGACGGACGGACGGACGGACGGACAGACGGACAGGGCTCAATCAACTTATTTTTTTATGCTGATCAAGAATATATATACTTTATGGGGTCTGCGACGTCTCCTTCTGCCTGTTACATACATTTTCACAAAACCATTATACCCTGAATTCCCATTTTTAATGGGTTCAGGATATAAAAAACAGATAATTAACTATACACACACAAATACATATTTATGTACATACATATTATATATAATCTGAAAGGTATTAATGCGTAGATCAAATATATAGGTCTATTGTATCAAATGATATTACAATTTGATTTTTATTTCAATTTTGAAAATAAAAATCAAGTCATAATTTTTATTTTTGATTTTTATAATAAATAACATTTTTATAATACATTTTTTTAATAAAAAATAATATGTATTTTTAACTTTTATCATGGAAATCAATTTTAATAATTAAATAAAAAAATTTTATTAAAAATTGCAAATAAGGTTTATACTTTTTTTAATTCGCCGTAAGATAATACCGTATGTCTTTTTATCCCGCTTTCCTGGTTATTTTGTCATTTCTGATTTTTTTTTTTAACCATAACTCTTATTTGCGGTCCCTGATAAAAAGATTGCAATTTATTCATATAGTACCTTACACGCCACCGTGCTTACAACAAGTTCGATATATCGAAAGCGAAAACTTTCCATCGATCTATCGCAATTCACCAGTTCCATCGGTCCTCAGTCCTCAATGGATTTCCCAGCTCCATGGTAAGGGTATTGTTAAAAGGTTCTGCTTCTCCAATTGGATCACATCAAAATAAGTTCACTGTCGAAGAAGTTAACCAACATCATACACATTCACATACACACACACACTAGTTGTTGTTACTTTAACATTTTATAAAATGTTAATTTCACTCAGATGTTGCTATTGCACTGGACGCTGTGCACTTTATTGATCTGGGCGACAGGCTAGGCTCGGGGAGTGTCAATGGTTACGGGCGGGGCTTGTTAAACTGACAGCTTGACTACTGGTGCAACTGATGTTGCATAATTTAGTTGACCAATTTACACTGGAAACCGCTTGCCGCTGAGTGCAACCGGAAACACATGCATCGCTATCCGTTTGACCGGCTTTGTGAAAGACACCGACCTTCCACACACCTGCCCCTGCCTCACATGCTATGCCAACCCAGCCCTGCCCACCACACGCTTTTTTCAGGGATGCCCATTGCTGTTGGTTACTGCGGGTTGCTTTGATCAAAAATGGGTATAACGAATTTGGTTTAAGCTTGGAAGTAACTGGGAAAGATCTCCCTTTAATTCTGTATCGAATTAAACTTATAACTGTGTATCTATCTTACTGTATATCTAACTGTGTCTGCTTGCTTAACACTCAGTCTATCAATACGCGTATGTACATATCTCAGGTATTACTACAATATTTCTTTGTTACGAAATAACAGTATTTGCATACTCTGTAAGTAATTATATGTTGAGTATATTGGTTTTTTTTTTGACACATTTAGGGCTGTATGTGTGTGTGGTGGGGAAAGGGGGTAATTGGGGACCAGAATCCAAAATCAAACGGTAAACCGAAATTCTATTAAATTAGTATCCATATAGTATATTTATGTTCGCTGTTCGTCACGCAGTGTTTGCGCGTCAGCCACTGCCTACAAAGTATTCAAATCTGATCATATTAGAACTAGAGTTTTAATTATATATGTATATCAGGGACCGCAAATAAGAGTTATGGTTTAAAAAAATCAGGCACAACAAAATTATCAGGAAGAGTGGGATAAAAAGACATAAGTTTATTTTATTTTTTTTTATTTATTTTTTTTTTAAATATTAAGAGTGTTTTTTTATGATAAAAATTAAAAATAATTATTACAAATCTTTCACTCACTTGTGGCTACATATTACTCGCTGAATAGGGAGACAGCTGCCTAAACAAATAATAAAATATATACATACACAAATACATATTTACATACATATTATATATCATCTGAAAGGTATTAATGCGTAGATCATATATATAGGTCTATATATGATTTAGATCCTTTGTATCAAATGATATAACAATTTAATTTTTATTTCAATTTTTTAAAATAAACAAGTAAGAAGGCTCCTGATGAGACGGCTCGACTACGAGATCCCCCTGAACCCTGCAAAAAAAGTGATACTCTTCTTCTTTACGATCGCATGAGCGCGCGCTTTGCTAACCGCGGAGTTGCTGCCGCAGCTGGGGAGTGGGTTGGGCTATACTTTGAACGCCTATAACTCAATTTCTAGATGGATGATCTTAATGAAATTATTTTTAATTTTTAGAGTAGATTAAGAATATCTAAATGTGTCTATGTGCCAAATTTCAAGTCTCTAGTATTTGAAATGCGTTTTTTGCAAATTATGGGCGAAAGGGGCGTGGCATCCAAAATCTAAAAATTACATAATCTGCGTATTCATAATATCTATCTAAATAAACAAACTTTAGACAAAACGGTGTAAAAGTTATGCTCAAAAAACATAAAAAATTGAAACGAATTTTCGATTTTTGATAAACTCGTACTGCGTAGCTAACATATGAGTGTTCATGTAAAATTTCAGCTCTCTAGCTTTTTTTGTGGTTTCCTAGCTTTTGTAGTTTCCTCGACGTTCATACGGACGGACGGACAGACGGACAGGGCTCCAATCATCTTATTTTTTATGGTGATCAAGAATATATATACTTTATGGGGTCTGCGACGTCTCCTTCTGCCTGTTACATACATTTTCACAATACCATTATACCCTGAATTCCTATTTTCAATGGGTTCAGGGTATAAAAAAAAATCAAATCATAATTTTTATTTTTGATTTTTTTAATAACAAGTAAGAAGGCTCTAGTCGACACGGGTCGACTACGAGTTACCCTGAGCCCTGCAAAAAAAAGTGATACTCTTCTTCTTTATGAACGTATAGGCGCGTCCCTGCTAACCGCGTAGTTGCTTCCGTTGTTTTAAATTGGTGGCGAAGGGGGCGTGGCATCCAAACTCTAAAAATTACATAATCTGCGTATTCATAATATCTATCAAAATATACAAACTTGAAGTCTTTAGCTGAAACGGTGTAGAAGTTATGCCCAAAAAACCTAAAAAATGGAAACGAAGTTTCGATTTTTTATCGATAATTTGGAAATGCGATGAGATATCTCTATATCTTATCTCCTTCTGCCTGTTACATACATTTTCACAAAACCATTATTGAATTCCCATTTTCAATGGGTTCAGGGTATAAAAATTGAAAATAAAAGTTATGATATAATTATTATATAAAAATTGTTTGATAATAATTATTTTTAATTTTTATCATAAAAATCAATTTTAATATTTAAAAATAATTTGTTTTTAATAACTCAAAAAATAATTACTATTTCTTAATTTTTATTATAAAAATTATAACTGTTACGGTCCCTGATGTATATCTATTTAATCAAATTTGGTTAAAATTCACGACCCAAGCTTCCAGTATCCTTCAACAACTTGTAGTATATATTAGTATTAAGTACAGGGTATTGGCCAATCGAACCTCGTCGATGATAGACCTTGATTTGCTCGTTGTTGTAGCTTTTGTTGCTCTCGGTACTGCCGCTGTCGTTGTTTTTGGGGTCATCTGCAGTTGACATATTTACTCGTTATGGCCATTTATAAATCGTCTCCACTGATGGCAGACGCGCAGCGGTAACCTCTTCGTCTACTTTTAAACGAGCTGATGATTTTGATGGATTCAGAAAGAGGCAGGCGGTACGAAAGGAGCGAGAAAAGGGAGTATTACTACAATATTCATTTGCCCTGCAGCAGTATGACCCAATCACCCACCGAGTTAGAAAGTGACATGTGGTACCACTCCTAATTCTCCAGCACATACAAAATGTATTGCGTTTGGTAGGTTAAATATATATATATATAACATATTTTAAATTATTATTATAAAAAGATATACATATGTATTTATGTGTTTCAATATATGTCTGTATTTGGTCCCATAGAAAGTTCATTGACTTTGGCGAGAGGTGTAAGCGATTCCTAGCAGACAGATGTTGCAACTTGTGTAGAATTAATAATGAAATCACATTTTTTCTAAATTTGTATTTTTTTCTGTTTGCTTTCGAACTTTTCAATCTGTTACATAAATATATATACATATATATATTATTAATTACAATTTTCTATAATTCATTACGGAATAATTAGTTTCGAGTGTTAGCCCACTGCTTCGATTAGAAATTTTTTAAAATCTCTTTTGATTAATTGAGTTCCGACAGTTTGCCGAGTTTTGCCTGTGAGTGATAACAGTGCTATAGGTGGTAGGCCTAAAGCGGGGTAGGTCAGTTTAGGCATGGGAAGGGAACGCGTTGTGCGAGTGTATTAAATTAGCTGTGCTTGTTTTATATAAATAAATCAAAACTGATTTTTTTATTGTGGTTGTAAACGTTTTTTTTTCATCGTAAATTTTCTAAATAAAAATTTCTTTTTTCTTGCAATTCCTAATTCCCTTTTATAGATATGCATTAAAATCTTCTTTTTTCCCCCCTCTTTGAAATTTCTGCCAGTATCAGAAATGTTCTTCGATATCACATTTCTCTAATTTCCCCTGATTTTTTTTGAGATTTTAGGTCATATAGCCTTAACTACTAGTACTACCTTTTTCTCCGTTGTTTGATTAAAAAACAATTTTTTTTACGCCTAAATCTTTAAAAATGCTTCAACTTTTGATGTTCTTCATCAGCTAAATACTGAATTCATTATGACTCTGTTTTTCCCCTAATGGCTGTATAGGTCAGGTAAGAACAACAATATATAGCAGCCACTAGCATTGTTTGGTAAATTAAATTTTGTTGGATGTTTTAGTAGACTGCAAGCTCGCTTGCTTCTCATCAAACCAGCTAAAAGCTCTTTTACTTTTTTTTTCGCTACTAACACTAGTAATGAATGTCCTATTTCCGAGAGGCGTTTCGCTTGCCGATATATTGGAAGGGGATAGACGTTATATTTTCGGTTTATCGTGTAGCTCTAGCTAGCAACAATGGCATTGTGTACTCGCAGTTGCGTTAAAGTGGGGCGGTGTAGAATGACAGATTTATGCAAAATGTTGCGACATCTGTAAATGATTTGGTGCCATTAGAAGAAGAATACATGCTCGGATCTGAATTAGAACTTGAACTCCAGTGGCGTCTATGCTATCTCGCCAATGGCCTAACTACTTCCTATGACCATCCTGCGTACTGTTGCATTTCCGGCCATCGGCCACCGGCCACCGGCCAGCACCAGAGAATCACCAAATGTTACTACAACACCCGAACATGGTTAGAGACTGAGACTCCAACTGAGACAGTGGAGTGAGTCAGTGGAGCAACGTAGGCTTTTTACAGGCTGCAAAATGTTTTTCCGAACGCATTTTCTTGTCTGCCGTAGGTTTTTGCTCTTGATTTTGGATTGGGTCTAAACATCGACTATTTAATGTTCTATCTTTTAGTCCAATTAGATCAAAGCTAGTTAGTTTACTTATACTTAATCTCAATATACTCTATATTTCTCGTATATTTCAAGTACCACATACAATTTATACATCAATAGATTTATTGGAAATATATAGATTTCTAAATATTCCAATTATTTATGCATAACACAAATGAAATGGGTTGAATGTTGTAACCCTTAATAATGCCACGTCAAAGGATGCAAAGTGACACCAGCTAGAGAGGCATAATGTCCGGACCGGCTATGACCTGGGAACTGGGACCTGGGACCTTCTACCTAGCCGTGCCTGGTTGGCCTGGCATCAAGCCATTTAGAGTGAGAAATTGACCATTAAAACAGACAGCTACATATGTTGACAAATGCAACGCGTTTAGAGGACTCAACATCTATCGGTTTGGAGGGCTGGGCCCTTTCTTAATTCGAAGTTGGGGCTAACAAGCCGTACCGCACCGTACGGGACAAAATCGAGCAGTGGCCACAACAAGAGTGAATCTTTTGTTCTGTGCCCCAAACCGCCGTTTACGGTTGTCTTATATACGAGGGTTGCTATGTGAGTACATACATATGTATGTTTAACAGGCAAAGGGAAGCGAAAGTCGGCTCCATGTAGTGTCTATTAACTTGATAAGCAGCTCCGACAAACCGATCAATCTATGGCATTCCTTCGGTCCGTATGCCGTATGTATATTGTAAGCTTCAAATTCAAATTATCGAAAGTTCTTCGGCCTCTATGTAATCATTTAAAAAGCGCTTTTATTATTTGAGCTTATCTCACAGGTTCGGAATTCTGTTTTTGGCGCAGTAAATTGTTTTGGTTTATTCTAGATTTTATATCTAGATACTTCATTGTATAACATTAAATTATTGTCGTATTTCTATCCAGTTTATGGTATGTATTTTTATGTGCATACAAAATTATAGAAAAGAAGAGTTTTACGATATCTATAGATCCTTGACTTCCCAAAAAGTCAGCTTTCCTTACGGAGCAAATGGTGTACCTGACTTTAAAGCTATTAAGAAATATACGTAAACAAAGCTGCTGATTTTTGGTCTTATATCGTGTTATCTGAGTTGATTCTACTAATATTCAATATTGATTATATTAATACTTCGATCTTCAATTTGAAATTGTTCGGTTTGACATATGATGAAGTTAGGGACAGCCCTCGCTCATTCCCTGGTGTCCCTTGCTGTGTGTGTGTCCATTGGGGTCCCAAGAGCTGATGGTTTTGGAGGCTAGGGTACAGTTCCCAACACAGTTGCCTTTTCCTCGATTTTCAAAATGTTGCAATTCTCATTGCGATAATCAAATTGTAGGCTTCTTGTCTGAGCCAGCCAAGCTAGCCAAGTGGTCGATGGGTGCAATGTACATCCGGTGTGTGGCAATTTGACAGCAATGACGCTGAGCAATGGCCACTGGTAGTGACCAGCTATTGGACCTTTGTCCTAAGTCCTGTCGGGCCAACGTGCGATTGTCATGCGTCATCTATTATGTAAGCTAATAAATAGAGGTAGTTAAGAACCTTGCGGTTTTCAAAATGTATTTTAATTTGAAAAATGCTTCCAGTCAGTTAACCAGGTTACATCAACTTTGTCTCCCTTGCATCAGTTCGAATCGCATTTGGTAGTTGTTAGTTGGCCGAATTCGCACAAAAGTTCGGTGTGTGGGGGCGCGCGCGTGTGTGTGTGTGTGTGTTTTTTTTTTTTGTATTCGTTTATTAACAAAAAATTATATATAATATTAGATTTCTTAGGTGAGGCGACTAAAGATAGCGCAAGATGCTTGCGGGACGGCCATCAAGCATTGCTTCGCAAGCGCTTTGCACTATCTTAGGCTGGGACACCCCGACTTCTTATCCGCTCAACTCTGCGGAGCTCCGTCATAATTGTGGCCGCGAAGGTGCTTGTAAGATTCCAAGCTGCCTCCGATTCCAGCATGGCGTTGACTATATTGTCCGCTCTAATGGAGCGGTCCAGCCTCCTCCAGACAACTCCTCTCCTCTTGGAAGCGTCCGCACTCAGATAAGACGTGTTTGGCGTCTTCAACCAGTCCTCGCCCGTACCAGGGGCATTCGTCCGTGTCTCCGTGGCCAAAGCGCTTCGAATAGCTCCGAAAGCATCCATGCCCCGAGAGAATCTGTGTGAGATAAGAAAATTAACCTCGCCATGCTTGCGGTTTATCCATGGTGCAAGCTCAGGGATGAGCGTGTGCGTCCAGCGCCCTTTTGTTGAGGTATTCCATCGTCCTTGCCATCGCGCAATGCTGTCCGCCCTGACAGCGTCGCGCCGTATAGGCTCGTGCGTGTTCCGCTCCACGGCTTCGGTGACCAATTCCTCCAGTGGCACCATACCGGCAATAACAAGTGCCGCGTCATCGGAGACTGTCCTAGAAGCGCAGCTGACTCTGATTGCGCTCAGTCTGTAGGTGGCACAAATACCTGTGTGTGTGTGTGTGTGTGTGCGTGTGTGTGTGGTAAAAAACATTAAGCTAAAACTAAAACAGGTTTTCGTTGTTGCTCTCTTTGCTCATTCATATCTGCATCTATCTATTGCGATTGGGTATGAAATCGGGGGTAACAAGTGCATTCGCTGGGGATTGGGCTTGTGAATGGGTATGAGCATGGGTACGGGCAGAGGCCTTGCGGTCGTCTGCAATATCCTGTGCTAATTGTTAATCTGTAAACTTCTAAGCGTAGAGCAATGCCAGTGGCTTGGTGTTCCATTTCCGTCAGCAACTATGTTAAACGTGCATTAAAGCTCAAGGCGGGAAAATCTTTGGAGTTCCCAGTTTTCGGCAGCAAGCGCTTGGGCATACTAATTAAGTCCAAGTTCAGGTTCAGAGCAACAGCTCAGTTAACGTGGCAACATCACGAGACACGCATAACCCACCCCACACGCACACACATTGCCTTATTACCAACGAACTTGACGTCGCCAAGCGTCGTTGTGATAATGATGATTCACTGTATCCATTCATCCATCCATCCACACGCTGTTTATTGTTTATGCCCAACAAAGTCTCATATGACATCGTATGACTATATCAGTATTGCCATTCAATGGGCTATTAACTTTATTAGCTCGAGCTTGTTCACGAACGCAAATAGTCTTGTTGTCTTGTTGTCTGTACAACTGTTCGTCCCTTCGTTAGCATGAGTGTAGAGCATTTGAAGCTTTGTATCCTTGCGTTCTAGGGTATTCGTACTTTGATTGGGTCAACACTAATTCCAAAAAGTCATGTACAGAAATAATGAATATTATCCATTTTTGCTTTTTCATTGCCATAAAATTGTAAAATAAACTGTTTAATAACTTATCAGGTGGTCAAAGCTCAAGCATATATTTGTGGTTCGAGTATACGATATTGACATATTAAGTTTACACGCGATTAACAGTTGGATCATTCGTCGCATTATTGTTGACTTTTGTATTTACAGCCGGGTTTTCGCCCAATTGGTATCTGGCGTACGATTGAATCCATTTGAAAGGTACTTTACAAATCCCAATATTCGCAATTAGAATTCAAATGCATGTTTATTACACTTCATCAACCTATGTCTATCTCTGTCTCTCTCACCTTCTCACACTTATTCTGACTTTTTCTCAGCTTCTCTTCGCAATTTGCGCAATTTATTCTATGTTGTTGTTCTGTGACTAGAAGATATCCTAACACTCGTAATGACTAATTTAAGAAGAAAAATTGTATATTTTATAAAACACTGCATAATACTCATTTATGATCTCTGGAAATAACAACGATATTTTTCGCCTTTTTTTTTGCCCAATAAGTGGACTATATTATTATACCCTGAACCCATTGAAAATGGGAATTCATGGTATAATGGTTTTGTCAAAATGTATGTAACAGGCACAAGGAGAAAAAATATAGATTTTATATAGCATAATAGCCAATATCATTAAAATTTTGGAGAAACAAGATTTTAAATCCATAACTATTATGATATTATGATGATATCAACGAGTCTAAATATAACAATTCTCCTCGATTAATGTATGGACACATAAATGTCAGATAGACAGACAGAATCAAAGGCCATTCGACCTTCGTTCTCAGTCAATATTGACTGGGCATTTACTCATTGGTGTACATGTTTAATGGATATAGTTCATCAAAATGAACTGCAAGCGACAAATTAATTTATACCACTTTTTTATGCATTTTATTGAACTTACCACGCAGGCATGTGTGTGTGTGTACTGCATACATTGCACTGCATATTATAGTATATTTTATAAGTAATTACCAACAACAACACAAAGCGCATGCGGTTGCTGCCAACAACACCGACACAACAAACTGGTGTTAAAATAATAATCAAAAGGCTAATAAAATAGCTGTAATGATGTGGGTGCCGCATCAGCAGCAGCAGCAGCAGCAGCAGCAGCAGCAGCGACAGCAGTAACAACCACAGTAGAAACAACAACAACAACATCAAGAGGACATTAATCACTAATCACCAATCACTCAACGCGAACAGTTTGAAAAGGCAATGAACTGCAACCGCTAATCAAAGCTCGCAGGTAAAACACAAAAATAAAAATAACAATTTTTTTTCAACAGAAGCTCTCTCCGCGTTTCCGCCCACTTATCCTGACCTTCTGTGTCCAGATAAATAGGCTTGAAACATTCTCTGAATGACCTGACCCAGAACAGAGCCAAAACAGTGCCCTGCAATTATAATTATAGCCTGAACACATTGAAAATGGGAATTCAGGGTATAATGGTTTTGTGAAAATGTATGTAAGAGACAGAAGGAGACGTTGCAGACCCCACAAAGTATATATATTCTTGATCAGCATAAAAACATAAGTTGATTGATCCCTGTTCGTCTGTCCGTCTGTCCGTCCGTCCGTATGAACGTCGTGATTTCGGAAACTACAGAAGCTAGAGAGCTTTTCACATTAGTTCGTATGTTAGTTACGCAGTACGAGTTTATTTTGTTTTTTTCGATAAGTCATCCCATTTTCAAATTATCGATAAAATATCGAAAATTCATTCATACTTTTCAGATTTTTCAGATTTTGGATGCCATGCCCCCTCCGTCCCCAAATTAAAAAAAAAATGGATTTCAAATACTAGAGACTTGTAATTTGGCAAATAGACACATTTGGATGCTATTAATATATTCCGATAGTTTCATGAAGATCGGCAGCAACTGCGCGGTTAGCAGAGCGCGCGCTAATACTTTCGTAAAGAAGAGAAGTATTAGTTTTTTTGCAGGGTTTAGGGTATCTCGTAGTCGAGCCATCTCTGCTAGAGCCTTCTTACTTGTTTTTTGCTATATTAAAGTTAAAGATTAGTTTTGTTATACCTAATATATAACAAGTAAGAAGGCTTCAAGTCTCTAGTATTTGAAATGCGTTTTTTGCAAATTGGGGGGCGAAGGGGGCGTGGCATCCAAAATCTGAAAATTACATAATCGGCGTATTCATAATATCTATCTAAATATGCAAATTTGAGTCTTTCGCTAAACGGTGTAGAAGTTATGCCCAAAAAACATAAAAAATTGAAACGAATTTTCGAGTTTTTATCGATAATTTGGAAATGGGATGAGTTATCGAAAAAACAAAATAAACTCGTACTGCGTAGCTAACATACGAGTGTTCATGTGGAATTTCAGCTCTCTAGCTCGACGTTCATACGGACGGATGGACGGACGGACGACGGACGGACGGACGGACGGACGGACGGACGGACGGACAGACGGACAGGGCTCAATCAACTTATTTTTTTATGCTGATCAAGAATATATATACTTTATGGGGTCTGCGATGCTTCCTTCCGCCTGTTACATACATTTGCACAAAACCATTATACCCTGAATTCCCATTTTCAATGGGTTCAGGGTATAAAAATAAAATGAGTAAATTGACTTATATTAGGATATTAGAAGATTTAATTATCTTTAAGACGTGTTATATACAAGTCGGTAGGTCGTTGGGTACAGACAGATACACACCGGACAGTCATACAAACGAAGAGGTAGTAAGCCAGAGTGACAAAATGACGGACTTAACTTTATTGACTGAGAAAATCGTCTTGATTAACATTATATATATTTTAGTAAATCTCCTACGTCTATAATTTATTATGTCTAATTTTGTTAGGTCTCTTACGTCTATATCCATAAATTTCAAATATTCTAACATAACCACTACACCCAATATTTATATTTTCAAACACCATATCAGACAGAATAATGATCTTAAAGTGCTTGAGCATTCTGGAAAGTTGCCTATGTTTGTCTGAGTCTCGGAATCATTGTTGTGTGGAACTAAAGGGGTTGCTTAGTTTATCTTTGATTAGCTTTCCAATGAAGCTTCCGATGGCACACGCCATTCCACATAGTTATTAGCTGGGCTAAAGCTGTCGCAACTTTTTATAGCCGCTCGCTGTCTGCGTTTGATGCACGTCTGACACAAGACAACACATTAGCCGTGTCCTGGCGCAACTCCTTTGCCCCTTAGCCTCCTTGACTTCCTTGGCACCCGCTGGCTTCGCCACTATGCTAGTCGATTATGTAGCTCAAGCCTTGGATTTGGATTTAACGTATAATTTCGTTGCTTTTTGCTTGAAAATTAGTCAAAAATTTACATACGAAATCGAATACACTGGCCAGGTGGTGGCTTTTTGCTTAGACCAAACCAAACGAAAGCAAATCAAACCAAAGCAGGCCTCAGTCTTCTGACTTCAATCCTGTGGTGATTTGTCAGTGGCAATCAATGGTCGAATGATCGTTTTATATGCGTGCCGTCTCACCTCTGACAGCCAAATTGTTGCGGCACATACAAAAAAGCCAATCGCAAAAGCTGAGCTGCTCTAGTTGGGTGTGCTGTGTGTGCGTATACCCTGTAACCGGTTGCTGTCAATTGCATTTGCAACTAGCTCTCTTTGGTTCTATATATATCGTATGTGAATCTATGTTAGGCGCAACTCACTGCAAGAGAATCTGTTACCGTAGGTGCCGTTTATTTATTTAATAAACATTTAATAAACGGATTTCAGCAATTAGCAAACGTACACTATACAAGTATACGCGCAAATTAAGCGACATAAAAAGGCTGCATGCTATAGTATTCTAAGAATTGCGATTGAATTGTGAGTTTATAGCAGTGAACTTATTTAGGTTTAGCTAACGATTACATGTTATTTTAAAATGACCTGGGTTCGAATCCCGCTGGAAACTTTTTGTTTATTAATCGAAAGCTTATAGTTTTTATTTTTTTAATTCATTACTATTTTAATATTTTTTATACCCTGAACCCATTGAAAATGGGAATTCAGGGTATAATGGTTTTGCGAAAATGTATGTAACAGGCAGAAGGAGACGTCGCAGACCCCATAAAGTATATATATTCTTGATCAGCATAAAAAAATAAGTTGATATGAGCCTGTCCATCCGTCTGTCCGTCTGTCCGTCCGTCTGTCCGTCCGTCCGTATGTTTGAACGTCGACGATTTCGGAAGACTACAAGAGCTAGAGAGCTGAAATTTCACATGAACACTCATATGTTAGCTACGCAGTACGGGTTTATTTTGTTTTTTCGATAACTCATCCCAGGGGGCTCAGGGGATTTCGTAGTCGACCAGT
>JAWNOS010000009.1:0-18981 GCA_035045845.1 Drosophila buzzatii
AGTTACATAGGGCAGACGGAAGGGAATAGAGCGTTGTATACTCTTGTGCAGGGCACGCGCTGGATCCGGCTCAGGATAGTCGGGAAGAGGGATGGGTACAAAAAGGAACTGCAACTCCAGGTGCTGCCACATATTATTTATTAAAAAAAAAATCGCGTGCCTACTTTCGATGGTCACTGGTCAAATTGGATAGCACGAAGGGAAGAAAGAAAGACAGAAAGAGACAAACGCACAAACAAACATACATAGCTGCCAAGCTGGGGATCGGCCCAAGATATTTTAGGCGACCGATATTGCCCACCCTACCATGATCGCTAGTTACCATATATGTATACATTTTGGCGATCCCATCCCAGCTTGAGAGACTAATACACCCTTACCCAGTTGCGTCGCATGGCCCCGAAAAGATTACACTTAGCAAATGTTCATTTTAGCTTTAAAGTTTAATACAAAAATAATGATTATATCGATACATTAGAATGATGGTAAAGAGGTAAAGGTATTAGAGCTTTTTTTTTAAAGCTTTTAAGTAAGCTGTCAGCTGCTAGGAAGAATAAGAAAAAAGAATAAGAATAAAGAAATGATAAACGTAGGATAATATAATAAGAGAAAAGAATGATAGGAAAAAGAAATGATTAGTGCATTACTCTTTACAAATGTAGCGTAGCAAAACAAACGCTGATAAACTAAGCAAATCAAACTTAAATTTAATATTGTGCACTTACGGCAATATCCCGCGATGAAAGCGCTTCCATTTCGGTATGGCTGTAAACTGCTATTAAAATTATGAATTATGCAAAAAGGAATAAAATAAAAAAATAATGCAAAAATTAAAATATATATATATAGAAAAAGGAGATGCTAAGGGAAAAATATTCATATGGAGTAGGTAGGATTAAATATACAAAATTTTATAATATATAAATTATAAACTATTTGAATTACACATTTTCATGATTAGGTTAGATTTTTTTTTTTTTTTGTTTTTTTTTTTCTCTAACTAATGACAAAATTTATAGCTCGAATATCTGGGTATCGTTATAAACGATTCATCCACCGATTCCAAGTGGAAAACCAGGTTCTCTTCTGAGACTGCGTGGAGTGGTGGCGTGGCCAAAAAAAAACAAGGTATTTGCGTCTAGCAAAGGCTGCTCAGCTTTTGGGTGGATGTGAGATTTGCTAATTTTGCAGCGCAAGTTCGGCGGCCTCAGGTGCTTGCCGATTTAGGCGTAGCGTAGTTGTCGCCAGCACAAAAAGAAAATTATTATAAGGCTTGGTGCCAAACCAATGCTTGATTCGGCACTTGCACTCGTAAATTATTAAAATAAAAAGCGAATTTTTTCCCGCGTATTTTAATCAAATTCTCAATATATATTTTATTATTTATATTATAATATTTTATTTTTCAATTAGCACAGTTAAAATAATGTCTGGCCTGTTTGCGAGTCGAATCAAAAAAGAAAAAGATATGGCCGATGCCAGAGCGGCAAGCCAGCGCTTGGGAACAGTGACCACAAGTGACAAATCCACCTGTTAGTTTGTGGTCCCCTTTTTAGTTAGCGCTTGAGAACAGCTGCTTTAAGCGACACTAACCCTGGAGTGCATGCTTTTAGGCTACTTAATTTTTCAGCGATCTATGAAAATGCCTAGTTATAGCTAGTCCAGCGCCACTACAAATCCCCCCTACCAAAATCACACTCATTGGGTGATTCACGCTGGACACGACAATTATTGCTTTAGATCCTTTGCATGGTATTTGCCAATCAAACGACCCTGCAAATCTTCTATTTCGTAATAACTGTTACCGAGTCTTTTCCTAATTCTGGCCTTTACGAAATTAGGAGCTAGCTTTGCGTTAAAACCCCTTACAAAGTTACTTTGTTGGAAATTACGTCTATAAATTTCTTGACCTACTACAAACTTTACATCCCGACAACGCATGTTATAGGTGTTCTCGTTTCGGCTGTGTTGTCGTTGCATGCAATCTCTTGCTTTGTCGCGTATGAGATCAAATGAATCGTCGCGGCTAAATTGAATAACGCGATCTTCTAAAAGATTTAAATTACGCAACAGTTTGTAAGTGGATGCATTGGTTACCATATTCTGGCCAAATGCGATTCGATACGGGCTAGTGCCGATAGCCGAATGCACGTCTGAACGTAAAGCGCAACAAATAGAGCTCAATTGAGCATCCCAATCCTTTTGATCAGGCGCAATATAGGACTTTATTGCTGCTATCACCGATCGATTGACTCGTTCCGAAGCATTGGCTTGTGGAGAGTAAACAGCAGTATATGTATGGGTAATTCCATATTTAAGTAACAGTGTGTTGAATAATTCGGATTTGAATTGCACACCGTTATCAGAGACGATAGTTTCGGGAACTCCAAAGCAATGGAACAAGTCCCGCTCTAAATAATTAGTAATGGCGTCTGCAGTCAGACTTTTAACCGGTCGCAAAAAAGGAAACTTACTCATATGGTCTAATACAACTAGGATTCCTACATTTCCAGCACGACTTCGTGGATACGGACCTAGAAAATCGATGTAGAGCCTTTGAAAGAAGCGTTGTGTAGGACCTGATTTCCCTAAGGGTGGACGCAATGTGTGGTTTGGATGCTTATTGCACTTGCAACTCTCGCAAGTATTCACAAAATTCTTGACGTCTACTGCCATTTGTGGCCAATACAGATAGCGACGTAACTTGTCTAACATCTTGCTTATACCAGGATGAGAAGCCAGTGGAGGCTCATGGGCCTTTTTAAGGACTGCTGGAACCAACAGCCGGGGAACCCAAAGTTTCCAACAGAGATCATCGGCTATTTTCTCACCCGATGCATGATCAGCTCTCCGATATATATAGCCGTCAACTACCTTCACATCCGGTGTACTTGACTGATTGGCTATTATTTTGGCCTTCAAGTCTTCATAGTCAGATGACTTAAAACAGTCTGAATCGAGATCTACCAGACATTCGGCTGTAATTGCAGAGAGGTCTTCCGTATACACTCGCGATAAAGTATCTGGTACAATATTTTGGCTGCCCTTTCTATGAACTATTTTAAATTCAAAACCTTGAAGCTTTAAAGCCCACCTGGCCAACCGAGAACTCAAGTCAGATTGAGACATGAGCCACTTTAAAGAAGCATGATCGGTAACTACCGAAAATTCTTGCCCTTCAACGAACGCTCGGAATTTTTTTATGGCTAGAATAGCTGCCAAACATTCCTTTTCAGTTACAGAATAACTTCTCTGACAACGGTTTAGTTTTCGAGACATAAAAGCAACTGGTACCTCTTCATTATTGTCCGTAGATTGTACTAGCACGGCACCTACACCTGTATGGCTGGCATCACAGTGTATAGAGAATGGTTTGTTAAAATCTGGGCTATGCAAAACTGGGGCCGTACTAAGCTTCACCTTGAGCTCTTCGAACGCCTTCTGTGCGGATTCACCCCATTCAAATTTTTGTTTCTGCTTCAACGTATCCGTTATAGGAGATGCAATGGTGGCATAGTTCTGAATAAATTTGTTATACCACCCCGTCATACCTAAAAACCGTCTAACTTGTTTAACTGATCGAGGAACTGGGAACTCTGTGATGGCTGCGATTTTATCCGGGTCTGTGCTAACAGTACCATTTCCAATCACGTGACCTAAATATTTTACCTCTTTGAGGCAGAAATTACTTTTCTCAATATTGATGGTCAAACCTGCTGTTTTTATTCGACTGGCCAACTCTCTTAGGACACTTAAATGACGCTCAAAAGTATCGGATACTACTAACAAGTCATCTAAGTAAATAAAAACTTCCTGACGCAGATTACTGGGAATTATTTTATCCATTAGTTTCGACATTGTCTGCGGAGCATTGCAAAGCCCAAAAGGCATAACCGTGTATTGGTATAGCGGCCTACCAGGTACAGTGAATGCAGTTTTATCGCGCGATTTCGCTTCCAAGGGGATTTGCCAGAATGCGTCTTTTAAATCTAGACTGGTAATAAATTCAGCTTTCGGTAGCCTACTAAGAATACCATCAATAAATGGCATAGGATACGCATCCTTAATCGTAACCGCATTGACACGCCTACTATCTAAACACAAGCGAATTTTCCCCGGTTTGCGAACTAGCACAACTGGAGAAGACCAAGAGCTTTGTGATGCCTCTATCACGCCTAATTTAAGCATTCTGTCTAATTCTTCGTACATCAGCTTTTCTATCGCTGGTGAAACGGGATAATGTCGTTGCTTAATTGGAGCGGCTCCGGCGACATTAATCTCATGGGAAAGTAGGGTTGTTCGACCTAAGCCCAGTTTAGCAAAAGACGGAAACAAATTAATGTGTTGCAACAATATCTGATGTTGCGTGGCTGTGAGTGGTTTTAGGTTCCGATCCTCTATGGAGGACAAATTATGAAGATTGGGTACCACCTCCAATGGAAGAAGATTAAATTGGGTCCAAAAATCTATCCCCAAATATAAATCCTGAGACAAGGAGGGTACTAGATAAAATGTCAACATTCTAGCTTCCTTTCTAAATTTAATTTCGGTAGTAATTTTACCAATAATATTCTGCTCCTTCCCATCCGCAGTTCGTACAGCCGAACGCAGCGGCTTAAATTCAATATCGGAATTGAGAACATGATTAGAAAAGTTGCCACCTATACAGCTTATGGAAGCGCCGGTGTCCATTAAGCCAGTAATACTCTTCCCTAACAAACTAACAACTGCATACGGCCTTATGTCTTGAGCGTTTGCTAACATTGCTAACATTAATTGCTTTTGCTCTATGTTACCCCGCTTTTCTTCTGAGAGGCGTGGGCGTATCTGAGCGCTGGAAGCTAAACATATTTGTGTGTCTATTGTTACTAAAGAAGAATTATCTGGTTGTGAGGTTGTAATTGAATTGGCTGTACGATCAATTGATCGAAAACCTATCAGGTGTTGGTTGATGTCGACTTCATTTGTTTGCGTGCACTGGTCGACGGTGCACGAGCTGACAAGTTTTTTGAAAAGTTATTGCATTTCTGGCACGACGGCTTGTACGTGTCGGGTTTGCCACAACCATAACAAAATATGCGTCGTTCTGCCGTACAATCTTGGTATTTGTGACCTGTCGCATTACAATTCCAGCACAGTAAATTTACTGCTGATATTTCTGGACTATCTTCTTCCTCATCACTAAACTCGTGTTCTATTGAAATTCCACTTATTGTGCGACGTGGCATTGGTACAGGATGTGGCCGAGTTACTAATGGTTTGCCAACGCTTTGTAAAAAGATCTCGCGTGTGCGCACCAAATGACGTAACTGGGCAACTCTCTCAACTTTTTCATAGAGTAATTCGTGCTGAATCTCTGGGAGCAAATTATTACGAAGAATTTGTAGCAGCGATGACTCATGTAAGGGACGCGAAAGCTTGTCCGAAAGTACAACAATGGCCTCATGGAACTCATCAAAGGGTTCGCCTATCTTTTGTTTACGCCTATCGATAACAGCTCGAATATGTATGTCCGTTCTATCATCTTTGAATTGATCCCGAAGTGCGAAACAAAGTTCATGCCAACGAATCATAGGCACACTTTTGTGATAACGCCAGAACCAATCACTAGCGTTTCCCTCAAAAAGATTGCTAGCGTACCTAGACAACAACTCGAAATTGCCTTCTAGAGTCTGATGTGTTAAAGCTTCAGCTCGATAAATAAAATCGTCTACCGATAAAGCCGTTTTCCCATTGAAACGAACTTTCCAATTGGCAATGAGTTGGCTAATGCGATCTGGTCGCACATCTAGTCCAGAAGTAAGCCTATCGCTGGTATGAGTGCCAGACGCCGTTGAGGCGGTTCGATACTCATGCTGATCACGATTGCTGGGGTTTTCTTGAGTAGGCAGTATGGTACTACGAACTTCAGAAGGCCCGAAAGAGGACCCAACCATTTTCTGAAAGCCACTCTCTATTGCCTGTGACAATATTTCTGTTTGCTGAAGTGAGGCTGCTGCAATGGCATTTGCAATTATTGTTGCCAAATCTGATGTCACAGAGGGAACCACCACTGGTGACGAAATATCTACTTCAGGCATATTGGTTATGGCCGAGGTTGCTATCCTTCTTGTCTGTGATCTGGTTTTAGTTACTACATTCGATCCTGATGGCTTATCCATTATAGAATCGGTGCTAACGGTTACACTTGGTAATCGTAGCGACTGCTTGCAGACTGGACAACTGTTTTATTGGTTACTTTAGCGTTAAAACACGACTGATGAAAAGTATGTCCACAATCTGTTTTAAGTAACTGGCTTTCAATAGTAATAGGCTCAGTACAAATAAAACAGTCTAAACTAGGTTCGTCAGGCAAAGATAAATTTTCGCTACTACGTGTTAGAGGCATTTTACTATTTAGTACTCCTATAAATATAAATAACTAGATAATCGATAATTTTAAATTTAACTAGGATCAATCAAAAGGAAATAAGATAAGATCAATGCAATAATAATATGCAGGAATACAAATAAAACTAATATATCAAAATCAATGAAAAAAAACCATAGATATATAAACAAAATGCGATATCTGAAAAAGAAATAAAATAATAAGTAAATCAAATTCAAACGAATATCTCAATTACATACGATTTCGGGTACCATGCGAACACATCCTAAAGGCGATTTAAGACAAGTATTGTTTTGTGCTAAGAAGATAGAAGAAATATAAGTAAAGTATATAAAGGAGGAAAGAATGTAAGAAAATAGCATAGATATTAGTATAATTGATAGCACTGTCGCTTTGACTTACGGTTATGACCACGCCCTTAAGGCGTAAATAATATCTTGCGAGGAGGGTAACAGATCGCGTCCATTGAAAACCACTTCCACAGCAAGACAAACATATCAAAGACAACGATAATGTCATAATCCATAGCCATGACTAAGATAATAGTCATTAAGGCGGCTATAATGTATCTTCCTTGCGCAGAGAATAATAGATCTTGTCCATTGAAATTCTCATCCAGCGACAAGAATTAGTAACACTATGCATGTCTTTATGATACAGTGAACAACTTTGAAAACAAGGGCGTTCCAGTGTACAATCACGCAAGAAAGATAGAAGAAATTTTAGTATAGAAGATAAAGAAAATAAATTATTAGAGAAACATTGTGCGTATCTAAACATATAGAGAACCAAACCAGCCTAAATGGTCATGATAAAGATATACTCAATGTCTATTAGCATTGCCATTTACTATAATTAGTAACACTGTAACTTTGGCTGATGGTTGTGACGGCGCCCTTAAGGCGTAAATATCATCTTGCGCGGCGAGCAATAGAACTCGTCCATTTAAAACCACGTCCAGCAACAAGATAGCAAAAGAAACAAAAAAAACAAAAAGAAAACGATAATGTCACAAACCATAGCCATGACTAAAATAATAGTCATTAAGGCGGCGATAATATAATTTCGTTACGCGGAGGGTAATAGATCAAGTCTATTTAAATGCACCTTCGGCAGCGAGAATTTTAAATATTATGCACGTCTTTATAGTACAGAAAAACTCATAGCGTTTAAATGTGCTTTCGCACGCACTTTGTTTACTTTTCTCTTTCTTAATAGAGATGGACCAAGACACATCGAAACTATAGAATAAGTCAGCTGATATTGACTTTAATCGATTGTTGTCGGGGCTGCCGGACATTCTGGCCCCACGTTGGGCGCCAAATTAATAAATAATTATTTAATTATAATACTGTAACGAGTTACATAGGGCAGACGGAAGGGAATAGAGCGTTGTATACTCTTGTGCAGGGCACGCGCTGGATCCGGCTCAGGATAGTCGGGAAGAGGGATGGGTACAAAAAGGAACTGCAACTCCAGGTGCTGCCACATATTATTTATTAAAAAAAAATCGCGTGCCTACTTTCGATGGTCACTGGTCAAATTGGATAGCACGAAGGGAAGAAAGAAAGACAGAAAGAGACAAACGCACAAACAAACATACATAGCTGCCAAGCTGGGGATCGGCCCAAGATATTTTAGGCGACCGATATTGCCCACCCTACCATGATCGCTAGTTACCATATATGTATACATTTTGGCGATCCCATCCCAGCTTGAGAGACTAATACACCCTTACCCAGTTGCGTCGCATGGCCCCGAAAAGATTACACTTAGCAAATGTTCATTTTAGCTTTAAAGTTTAATACAAAAATAATGATTATATCGATACATTAGAATGATGGTAAAGAGGTAAAGGTATTAGAGCTTTTTTTTTAAAGCTTTTAAGTAAGCTGTCAGCTGCTAGGAAGAATAAGAAAAAAGAATAAGAATAAAGAAATGATAAACGTAGGATAATATAATAAGAGAAAAGAATGATAGGAAAAGAAATGATTAGTGCATTACTCTTTACAAATGTAGCGTAGCAAAACAAACGCTGATAAACTAAGCAAATCAAACTTAAATTTAATATTGTGCACTTACGGCAATATCCCGCGATGAAAGCGCTTCCATTTCGGTATGGCTGTAAACTGCTATTAAAATTATGAATTATGCAAAAAGGAATAAAATAAAAAAAATAATGCAAAAATTAAAATATATATATATAGAAAAAGGAGATGCTAAGGGAAAAATATTCATATGGAGTAGGTAGGATTAAATATACAAAATTTTATAATATATAAATTATAAACTATTTGAATTACACATTTTCATGATTAGGTTAGATTTTTTTTTTTTTTGTTTTTTTTTTTTCTCTAACTAATGACAAAATTTATAGCTCGAATATCTGGGTATCGTTATAAACGATTCATCCACCGATTCCAAGTGGAAAACCAGGTTCTCTTCTGAGACTGCGTGGAGTGGTGGCGTGGCCAAAAAAAAAACAAGGTATTTGCGTCTAGCAAAGGCTGCTCAGCTTTTGGGTGGATGTGAGATTTGCTAATTTTGCAGCGCAAGTTCGGCGGCCTCAGGTGCTTGCCGATTTAGGCGTAGCGTAGTTGTCGCCAGCACAAAAAGAAAATTATTATAAGGCTTGGTGCCAAACCAATGCTTGATTCGGCACTTGCACTCGTAAATTATTAAAATAAAAAGCGAATTTTTTCCCGCGTATTTTAATCAAATTCTCAATATATATTTTATTATTTATATTATAATATTTTATTTTTCAATTAGCACAGTTAAAATAATGTCTGGCCTGTTTGCGAGTCGAATCAAAAAAGAAAAAGATATGGCCGATGCCAGAGCGGCAAGCCAGCGCTTGGGAACAGTGACCACAAGTGACAAATCCACCTGTTAGTTTGTGGTCCCCTTTTTAGTTAGCGCTTGAGAACAGCTGCTTTAAGCGACACTAACCCTGGAGTGCATGCTTTTAGGCTACTTAATTTTTCAGCGATCTATGAAAATGCCTAGTTATAGCTAGTCCAGCGCCACTACATGCTAAATCTTAAGATATATCTAAGTAATACAATAAAAGACGCTTCTAAAACGGTATTCCATAAAGAAATCAAATGACAAATAATACGGTTTTTTCCGGTTAATCCTCAAAACTATAACATTTTTTGTTTTCTAATTGAAGGAGTCTTTTGCTGGACAAATGTGAATATTTCAAAAAGTTCTTAGACTATGCTAAATCTTAAGATATATCTGAGTAATACGATAAAAGACGCTTCTAAAACGGTATTCCATAAAGAAATCAAATGACAAATAATACGGTTTTTGCCGGTTAATCCTCAAAACTATAACATTTTTTGTTTTCTAATTGAAGGAGTCTTTTGCTGGACAAATGTGAATATTTCAAAAAGTTCTTAGATTATGCTAAATCTTAAGATATATCTGAGTAATACGATAAAAGACGCTTCTAAAACGGTATTCCATATAGAAATCATATAACAAATAATACGGTTTTTGCCGGTTAATCCTCAAAACTATAACATTTTTTGTTTTCTAATTGAAGGAGTCTTTTGCTGGACAAATGTGAATATTTCAAAAAGTTCTTAGATTATGCTAAATCTTAAGATATATCTGAGTAATACGATAAAAGACGCTTCTAAAACGGTATTCCATATAGAAATCATATAACAAATAATACGGTTTTTGCCGGTTAATCCTCAAAACTATAACATTTTTTGTTTTCTAATTGAAGGAGTCTTTTGCTGGACAAATGTGAATATTTCAAAAAGTTCTTAGACTATGCTAAATCTTAAGATATATCTGAGTAATACGATAAAAGACGCTTCTAAAACGGTATTCCATAAAGAAATCAAATGACAAATAATACGGTTTTTGCCGGTTAATCCTCAAAACTATAACATTTTTTGTTTTCTAATTGAAGGAGTCTTTTGCTGGACAAATGTGAATATTTCAAAAAGTTCTTAGACTATGCTAAATCTTAAGATATATCTGAGTAATACGATAAAAGACGCTTCTAAAACGGTATTCCATAAAGAAATCAAATGACAAATAATACGGTTTTTGCCGGTTAATCCTCAAAACTATAACATTTTTTGTTTTCTAATTGAAGGAGTCTTTTGCTGGACAAATGTGAATATTTCAAAAAGTTCTTAGATTATGCTAAATCTTAAGATATATCTGAGTAATACGATAAAAGACGCTTCTAAAACGGTATTCCATATAGAAATCATATAACAAATAATACGGTTTTTGCCGGTTAATCCTCAAAACTATAACATTTTTTGTTTTCTAATTGAAGGAGTCTTTTGCTGGACAAATGTGAATATTTCAAAAAGTTCTTAGATTATGCTAAATCTTAAGATATATCTGAGTAGTACGATAAAAGACGCTTCTAAAACGGTATTCCATTTAGAAATCATATAACAAATAATACGGTTTTTGCCGGTTAATCCTCAAAACTATAACATTTTTTGTTTTCTAATTGAAGGAGTCTTTTGCTGGACAAATGTGAATATTTCAAAAAGTTCTTAGACTATGCTAAATCTTAAGATATATCTGAGTAATACGATAAAAGACGCTTCTAAAACGGTATTCCATAAAGAAATCAAATGACAAATAATACGGTTTTTGCCGGTTAATCCTCAAAACTATAACATTTTTTGTTTTCTAATTGACGGAGTCTTTTGCTGGACAAATGTGAATATTTCAAAAAGTTCTTAGATTATGCTAAATCTTAAGATATATCTGAGTAGTACGATAAAAGACGCTTCTAAAACTGTATTCCATACAGAAATCATATAACAAATAATACGGTTTTTGCCGGTTAATCCTCAAAACTATAACATTTTTTGTTTTCTAATTGAAGGAGTCTTTTGCTGGACAAATGTGAATATTTCAAAAAGTTCTTAGACTATGCTAAATCTTAAGATATATCTGAGTAATACGATAAAAGACGCTTCTAAAACGGTATTCCATAAAGAAATCAAATGACAAATAATACGGTTTTTGCCGGTTAATCCTCAAAACTATAACATTTTTTGTTTTCTAATTGACGGAGTCTTTTGCTGGACAAATGTGAATATTTCAAAAAGTTCTTAGATTATGCTAAATCTTAAGATATATCTGAGTAGTACGATAAAAGACGCTTCTAAAACGGTATTCCATACAGAAATCATATAACAAATAATACGGTTTTTGCCGGTTAATCCTCAAAACTATAACATTTTTTGTTTTCTAATTGAAGGAGTCTTTTGCTGGACAAATGTGAATATTTCAAAAAGTTCTTAGACTATGCTAAATCTTAAGATATATCTGAGTAATACGATAAAAGACGCTTCTAAAACGGTATTCCATAAAGAAATCAAATAACAAATAATACGGTTTTTGCCGGTTAATCCTCAAAACTATAACATTTTTTGTTTTCTAATTGAAGGAGTCTTTTGCTGGACAAATGTGAATATTTCAAAAAGTTCTTAGACTATGCTAAATCTTAAGATATATCTGAGTAATACGATAAAAGACGCTTCTAAAACGGTATTCCATACAGAAATCAAATGACAAATAATACGGTTTTTGCCGGTTAATCCTCAAAACTATAACATTTTTTGTTTTCTAATTGACGGAGTCTTTTGCTGGACAAATGTGAATATTTCAAAAAGTTCTTAGATTATGCTAAATCTTAAGATATATCTGAGTAATACGATAAAAGACGCTTCTAAAACGGTATTCCATTTAGAAATCATATAACAAATAATACGGTTTTTGCCGGTTAATCCTCAAAACTATAACATTTTTTGTTTTCTAATTGAAGGAGTCTTTTGCTGGACAAATGTGAATATTTCAAAAAGTTCTTAGACTATGCTAAATCTTAAGATATATCTGAGTAATACGATAAAAGACGCTTCTAAAACGGTATTCCATAAAGAAATCAAATGACAAATAATACGGTTTTTGCCGGTTAATCCTCAAAACTATAACATTTTTTGTTTTCTAATTGACGGAGTCTTTTGCTGGACAAATGTGAATATTTCAAAAAGTTCTTAGATTATGCTAAATCTTAAGATATATCTGAGTAATACGATAAAAGACGCTTCTAAAACGGTATTCCATACAGAAATCAAATAACAAATAATACGGTTTTTGCCGGTTAATCCTCAAAACTATAACATTTTTTGTTTTCTAATTGAAGGAGTCTTTTGCTGGACAAATGTGAATATTTCAAAAAGTTCTTAGACTAT
Organism: Drosophila buzzatii; assembly: GCA_035045845.1. Taxonomy (NCBI): domain Eukaryota; kingdom Metazoa; phylum Arthropoda; class Insecta; order Diptera; family Drosophilidae; genus Drosophila; species Drosophila buzzatii. The sequence goes on from JAWNOS010000009.1 coordinate 12,640, forward strand.
GCTAAATCTTAAGATATATCTGAGTAATACGATAAAAGACGCTTCTAAAACGGTATTCCATAAAGAAATCAAATGACAAATAATACGGTTTTTGCCGGTTAATCCTCAAAACTATAACATTTTTTGTTTTCTAATTGAAGGAGTCTTTTGCTGGACAAATGTGAATATTTCAAAAAGTTCTTAGACTATGCTAAATCTTAAGATATATCTGAGTAATACGATAAAAGACGCTTCTAAAACGGTATTCCATAAAGAAATCAAATAACAAATAATACGGTTTTTGCCGGTTAATCCTCAAAACTATAACATTTTTTGTTTTCTAATTGAAGGAGTCTTTTGCTGGACAAATGTGAATATTTCAAAAAGTTCTTAGACTATGCTAAATCTTAAGATATATCTGAGTAATACGATAAAAGACGCTTCTAAAACGGTATTCCATACAGAAATCAAATAACAAATAATACGGTTTTTGCCGGTTAATCCTCAAAACTATAACATTTTTTGTTTTCTAATTGACGGAGTCTTTTGCTGGACAAATGTGAATATTTCAAAAAGTTCTTAGATTATGCTAAATCTTAAGATATATCTGAGTAATACGATAAAAGACGCTTCTAAAACGGTATTCCATACAGAAATCATATGACAAATAATACGGTTTTTGCCGGTTAATCCTCAAAACTATAACATTTTTTGTTTTCTAATTGAAGGAGTCTTTTGCTGGACAAATGTGAATATTTCAAAAAGTTCTTAGACTATGCTAAATCTTAAGATATATCTGAGTAATACGATAAAAGACGCTTCTAAAACGGTATTCCATACAGAAATCAAATGACAAATAATACGGTTTTTGCCGGTTAATCCTCAAAACTATAACATTTTTTGTTTTCTAATTGACGGAGTCTTTTGCTGGACAAATGTGAATATTTCAAAAAGTTCTTAGATTATGCTAAATCTTAAGATATATCTGAGTAATACGATAAAAGACGCTTCTAAAACGGTATTCCATATAGAAATCATATAACAAATAATACGGTTTTTGCCGGTTAATCCTCAAAACTATAACATTTTTTGTTTTCTAATTGAAGGAGTCTTTTGCTGGACAAATGTGAATATTTCAAAAAGTTCTTAGACTATGCTAAATCTTAAGATATATCTGAGTAATACGATAAAAGACGCTTCTAAAACGGTATTCCATAAAGAAATCAAATGACAAATAATACGGTTTTTGCCGGTTAATCCTCAAAACTATAACATTTTTTGTTTTCTAATTGACGGAGTCTTTTGCTGGACAAATGTGAATATTTCAAAAAGTTCTTAGATTATGCTAAATCTTAAGATATATCTGAGTAATACGATAAAAGACGCTTCTAAAACGGTATTCCATAAAGAAATCAAATAACAAATAATACGGTTTTTGCCGGTTAATCCTCAAAACTATAACATTTTTTGTTTTCTAATTGAAGGAGTCTTTTGCTGGACAAATGTGAATATTTCAAAAAGTTCTTAGATTATGCTAAATCTTAAGATATATCTGAGTAATACGATAAAAGACGCTTCTAAAACGGTATTCCATACAGAAATCATATAACAAATAATACGGTTTTTGCCGGTTAATCCTCAAAACTATAACATTTTTTGTTTTCTAATTGAAGGAGTCTTTTGCTGGACAAATGTGAATATTTCAAAAAGTTCTTAGACTATGCTAAATCTTAAGATATATCTGAGTAATACGATAAAAGACGCTTCTAAAACGGTATTCCATAAAGAAATCAAATGACAAATAATACGGTTTTTGCCGGTTAATCCTCAAAACTATAACATTTTTTGTTTTCTAATTGAAGGAGTCTTTTGCTGGACAAATGTGAATATTTCAAAAAGTTCTTAGATTATGCTAAATCTTAAGATATATCTGAGTAATACGATAAAAGACGCTTCTAAAACGGTATTCCATACAGAAATCATATAACAAATAATACGGTTTTTGCCGGTTAATCCTCAAAACTATAACATTTTTTGTTTTCTAATTGACGGAGTCTTTTGCTGGACAAATGTGAATATTTCAAAAAGTTCTTAGATTATGCTAAATCTTAAGATATATCTGAGTAATACGATAAAAGACGCTTCTAAAACGGTATTCCATATAGAAATCATATAACAAATAATACGGTTTTTGCCGGTTAATCCTCAAAACTATAACATTTTTTGTTTTCTAATTGAAGGAGTCTTTTGCTGGACAAATGTGAATATTTCAAAAAGTTCTTAGACTATGCTAAATCTTAAGATATATCTGAGTAATACGATAAAAGACGCTTCTAAAACGGTATTCCATAAAGAAATCAAATGACAAATAATACGGTTTTTGCCGGTTAATCCTCAAAACTATAACATTTTTTGTTTTCTAATTGAAGGAGTCTTTTGCTGGACAAATGTGAATATTTCAAAAAGTTCTTAGACTATGCTAAATCTTAAGATATATCTGAGTAATACGATAAAAGACGCTTCTAAAACGGTATTCCATAAAGAAATCAAATAACAAATAATACGGTTTTTGCCGGTTAATCCTCAAAACTATAACATTTTTTGTTTTCTAATTGAAGGAGTCTTTTGCTGGACAAATGTGAATATTTCAAAAAGTTCTTAGACTATGCTAAATCTTAAGATATATCTGAGTAATACGATAAAAGACGCTTCTAAAACGGTATTCCATAAAGAAATCAAATGACAAATAATACGGTTTTTGCCGGTTAATCCTCAAAACTATAACATTTTTTGTTTTCTAATTGACGGAGTCTTTTGCTGGACAAATGTGAATATTTCAAAAAGTTCTTAGATTATGCTAAATCTTAAGATATATCTGAGTAATACGATAAAAGACGCTTCTAAAACGGTATTCCATACAGAAATCATATAACAAATAATACGGTTTTTGCCGGTTAATCCTCAAAACTATAACATTTTTTGTTTTCTAATTGAAGGAGTCTTTTGCTGGACAAATGTGAATATTTCAAAAAGTTCTTAGACTATGCTAAATCTTAAGATATATCTGAGTAATACGATAAAAGACGCTTCTAAAACGGTATTCCATACAGAAATCAAATGACAAATAATACGGTTTTTGCCGGTTAATCCTCAAAACTATAACATTTTTTGTTTTCTAATTGACGGAGTCTTTTGCTGGACAAATGTGAATATTTCAAAAAGTTCTTAGATTATGCTAAATCTTAAGATATATCTGAGTAATACGATAAAAGACGCTTCTAAAACGGTATTCCATATAGAAATCATATAACAAATAATACGGTTTTTGCCGGTTAATCCTCAAAACTATAACATTTTTTGTTTTCTAATTGAAGGAGTCTTTTGCTGGACAAATGTGAATATTTCAAAAAGTTCTTAGACTATGCTAAATCTTAAGATATATCTGAGTAATACGATAAAAGACGCTTCTAAAACGGTATTCCATAAAGAAATCAAATGACAAATAATACGGTTTTTTCCGGTTAATCCTCAAAACTATAACATTTTTTGTTTTCTAATTGACGGAGTCTTTTGCTGGACAAATGTGAATATTTCAAAAAGTTCTTAGACTATGCTAAATCTTAAGATATATCTGAGTAATACGATAAAAGACGCTTCTAAAACGGTATTCCATACAGAAATCAAATAACAAATAATACGGTTTTTGCCGGTTAATCCTCAAAACTATAACATTTTTTGTTTTCTAATTGACGGAGTCTTTTGCTGGACAAATGTGAATATTTCAAAAAGTTCTTAGATTATGCTAAATCTTAAGATATATCTGAGTAATACGATAAAAGACGCTTCTAAAACGGTATTCCATAAAGAAATCAAATGACAAATAATACGGTTTTTGCCGGTTAATCCTCAAAACTATAACATTTTTTGTTTTCTAATTGAAGGAGTCTTTTGCTGGACAAATGTGAATATTTCAAAAAGTTCTTAGACTATGCTAAATCTTAAGATATATCTGAGTAATACGATAAAAGACGCTTCTAAAACGGTATTCCATAAAGAAATCAAATGACAAATAATACGGTTTTTGCCGGTTAATCCTCAAAACTATAACATTTTTTGTTTTCTAATTGACGGAGTCTTTTGCTGGACAAATGTGAATATTTCAAAAAGTTCTTAGATTATGCTAAATCTTAAGATATATCTGAGTAATACGATAAAAGACGCTTCTAAAACGGTATTCCATATAGAAATCATATAACAAATAATACGGTTTTTGCCGGTTAATCCTCAAAACTATAACATTTTTTGTTTTCTAATTGACGGAGTCTTTTGCTGGACAAATGTGAATATTTCAAAAAGTTCTTAGATTATGCTAAATCTTAAGATATATCTGAGTAATACGATAAAAGACGCTTCTAAAACGGTATTCCATAAAGAAATCATATAACAAATAATACGGTTTTTGCCGGTTAATCCTCAAAACTATAACATTTTTTGTTTTCTAATTGAAGGAGTCTTTTGCTGGACAAATGTGAATATTTCAAAAAGTTCTTAGACTATGCTAAATCTTAAGATATATCTGAGTAATACGATAAAAGACGCTTCTAAAACGGTATTCCATAAAGAAATCAAATGACAAATAATACGGTTTTTGCCGGTTAATCCTCAAAACTATAACATTTTTTGTTTTCTAATTGAAGGAGTCTTTTGCTGGACAAATGTGAATATTTCAAAAAGTTCTTAGACTATGCTAAATCTTAAGATATATCTGAGTAATACGATAAAAGACGCTTCTAAAACGGTATTCCATAAAGAAATCAAATGACAAATAATACGGTTTTTGCCGGTTAATCGTCAAAACTATAACATTTTTTGTTTTCTAATTGACGGAGTCTTTTGCTGGTCAAATGTGAATATTTCAAAAAGTTCTTAGACTATGCTAAATCTTAAGATATATCTGAGTAGTACGATAAAAGACGCTTCTAAAACGGTATTCCATAAAGAAATCAAATGACAAATAATACGGTTTTTGCCGGTTAATCCTCAAAACTATAACATTTTTTGTTTTTCTAATTGAAGGAGTCTTTTGCTGGACAAATGTGAATATTTCAAAAAGTTCTTAGACTATGCTAAATCTTAAGATATATCTGAGTAATACGATAAAAGACGCTTCTAAAACGGTATTCCATAAAGAAATCAAATGACAAATAATACGGTTTTTTCCGGTTAATCCTCAAAACTATAAAATTTTTTGTTTTCTAATTGAAGGAGTCTTTTGCTGGACAAATGTGAATATTTCAAAAAGTTCTTAGATTATGCTAAATGTTAAGATATATCTGAGTAGTACGATAAAAGACGCTTCTAAAACTGTATTCCATACAGAAATCATATAACAAATAATACGGTTTTTGCCGGTTAATCCTCAAAACTATAACATTTTTTGTTTTCTAATTGACGGAGTCTTTTGCTGGACAAATGTGAATATTTCAAAAAGTTCTTAGATTATGCTAAATCTTAAGATATATCTGAGTAATACAATAAAAGACGCTTCTAAAACGGTATTCCATATAGAAATCATATAACAAATAATACGGTTTTTGCCGGTTAATCCTCAAAACTATAACATTTTTTGTTTTCTAATTGAAGGATTCTTTTGCTGGACAAATGTGAATATTTCAAAAAGTTCTTAGACTATGCTAAATCTTAAGATATATCTGAGTAATACGATAAAAGACGCTTCTAAAACGGTATTCCATAAAGAAATCAAATGACAAATAATACGGTTTTTGCCGGTTAATCCTCAAAACTATAAGAATTTTTGTTTTCTAATTGAAGGAGTCTTTTGCTGGACAAATGTGAATATTTCAAAAAGTTCTTAGACTATGCTAAATCTTAAGATATATCTGAGTAATACGATAAAAGACGCTTCTAAAACGGTATTCCATAAAGAAATCAAATGACAAATAATACGGTTTTTGCCGGTTAATCCTCAAAACTATAACATTTTTTGTTTTCTAATTGAAGGAGTCTTTTGCTGGACAAATGTGAATATTTCAAAAAGTTCTTAGACTGTGCTAAATCTTAAGATATATCTGAGTAATACGATAAAAGACGCTTCTAAAACGGTATTCCATACAGAAATCAAATGACAAATAATACGGTTTTTGCCGGTTAATCCTCAAAACTATAACATTTTTTTGTTTTCTAATTGACGGAGTCTTTTGCTGGACAAATGTGAATATTTCAAAAAGTTCTTAGATTATGCTAAATCTTAAGATATATCTGAGTAGTACGATAAAAGACGCTTCTAAAACTTTATTCCATACAGAAATCCTATAACAAATAATACGGTTTTTGCCGGTTAAT
>JAWNOS010000010.1:0-19686 GCA_035045845.1 Drosophila buzzatii
CAACAAGTAAGAAGGCTCTAGTCGAGACGGCTCGACTACGAGATACCCTGAACCCTGCAAAAAAAGTGATACTCTTCTTCTTTACGCACGTATAAGCACGCGCTCTGCTAACCGCGCAGTTGCTCTTGTATCTTCGAAAATCAAATAGAAAAGAATAAATAATAATAAAAAAGAAAGAAATAATAAAAAAAATAAAAATAAAAAATTATGAAGGGCTTAGGCGAGGCTAGAACCTCCGACACCCTAACATTCGTTGCATCTGTCTAGCCATCTACACCACGGCCCACTTAAACGGCAAAGTAGCGAAAACGAATGAAATTCGCCATATACGACAGAAACACTAAAGCAGTGGCTGAAAATACAAATACAATTCAAAGACAATTCTAACGCAATTCAAAAACAATTGTGATTCTTAGAATATACACGCATAGCAACATAGAAAACAGCCCAAGACTTTTTGTGTGTATACATACATACATACATACATACATACATATGTGCACACGCATACGAAAATTGATTTGCATTACTCAACATTGCTTGCATTTCCATTGTTATTTTAATTGTTTTAAAATTTTTAAATATATAATGGAATGTAATGAGAGTTCAGCATATGATCTACATATTCTATTTAACATTTTAGGTTTTTTTTTTAGAAATCATAACTCTTTTACAATTAGCTTTACATGCACAAATATGTACATATGTATGTATGATTGCAGCCACACGCTGATCTACGCTTGCACACATATACATACATACATACATATGTATGTATGTATGTATGTATGTATGCATGTATGTATGTATGTATGTGCGCCCGCAATGCGTCTTGCTGTATCGCTGCCTTGCTTGCTGCGCCACATGGGTTTTGAATAGAAAACTTTATGGACTAATAATTCTGTTTCTAGATGGACAATCATATTGATATGTTCAGATTAAGATTATGAAATTCATATCTATATGCCAAACCAAACTGTATGTCTCTAGTATTTGAAATGCATTTTTTACACATTTGGGGGTGGTGGGGCTAATTGGGGACCGGAATCCAAAATCTGACAAAAACCGAAATTGTATTAAATTAGTATCTATATATATGCAGAAGACTTGGAGACTCTAACTCTAAAGATGAATTAGCTAGAATTTTAAAACTGGTTCCCGATAAATTCGTTCATTGATAACTTGCCAAATATACAAGTTATCGAATTTCTGAAACAAACTCGTACTGCGCGTGCAATATACGAACCTAACACAAAAAGAATGAACTCTCTAGCTTTTGTATCTTCGGAAATCGACGCGTTCAAACATACGGACAGACGGACAGACGGACGGACGGACAGACGGACAGACGGACGGACAGACAGACGGACATGGCTATATCAACTTTTCTCGTCACCCTGATCAAGAATATATATACTTTATGGGGTCTGCCACGCCTCCTTCTGCCTGTTACATACTTTTAACAAAACCATTATACCCTGATTTCCCATTTTCAATGGGCTCAGGGTATAAAAATACAAGAAATAGTAGGAATCCAAATAAAAATACACAAGCGGAGCAAAGACAAGTTCGTCAAAAGAAGGGTCGACGAAATAAACAAGAAACTGACGCACGTTGAATGGAGATACGTGAAATCAGCAGACAACCCAGCAGACGTCGCCTCAAGAGGAATTGCCCCGAAGTGCTTAGCAATATGCGACATATGGTGGACTACTATAGTAGCCTGAGTGGTTGACAAAACAGCCAGATCAGTGGCCAAAATTTGAAGATCCAGAAGGAGTTATAGTAGCAACTATAATCACGAAGGAAGACTACCTGATGCCCCTCCTAACGAAATATTCATCAATACATAAGCTAATAAATCTAATCGCCTATATATTACGAGGAAAGAAGTACCAGCCGACGTATCTTACAGTCGAAGAAATGAGGAATCCCAAACCGGTTCTTGTAAAACTACAACAACAATTTGATTCTGGAGAAGAACTCAACTTACTTAAAAGTGGAAAATTTCTCGAAGCCAAGAATAAGTTGCTGGCGCTCAATCCCTTCTTCTGGATTGAAATCGAATACTACGAGTAGGAGGACGTCTTCAAAGTGCGCAATAGTGCCATACAACGTGAAACATCCAATTGTCACTCTCTGAAAATCCAGAACCAGGCCTGGCTAATTATAAACAACGCACATAAAGAAACTCTCCATGGCGGACTGAAGCTAATGAGAAACATTGTGCAAAGGGAATTCTTGATTTTTGATTTTTACGGAACTCATTAAAAAGCACTTACGCGAATGGGGTTACCTGCATTCGGTACAAAACACTGGCGTTGACTGTGCTGGACCTTTTCAAATTCGCTGTTCGAAAGGTAGAGGCCAGAAATCATTCGAAGGGTACATATGCCTATTTGTATGCATGGCCACAAAAGCAATACATCTGGAAGCAGTCAGTGACTTATCATCAGAAAAGTATAATTTATAATCATCTTTGGGGGCGTGGCATATCGAAAAATACCCTGTAATTTTCGCATTTTTTGAATGTAAGCAACCAAACTTTGCAGTTAAAAGTGGGGGCTTCGGCTCTTTCTAAGAACTGGCCAAAAATTTAAAGTGCCTACGCCCACTGGGGGCGTGGCAAATCGGCAAAGAATTTTGTTGTGGCCAACTTGCATAATACATGCTTATAATAGCTCAGTAGTAATTGCTAAGATGGCAGCAAGCATTTTAACATAAATATACAAATAGTAATGAATTTAAAAAAAAAAATTTATAAGTGATCAATCAAAAAACAAAAAAGTTTCCAGCGGGACTCGACCCAGGTCATTTAAAATAACATGTAATCGTTAGCTAAACATAAATAAAGTCACAGTTGATGAGCTAACCAGCTGATCAGCAGCTTGGTGCGAAACAAAACACTTCGATGTGTATATACTTACAAACAGCTGTTTACACATGCGTACATATATATGTATATGCATGCATAAAAAAACCCCTTGCCACGCAGCGTGGTAAATCGGAAAAGTGGTTTTAGTTTTTGCTTAAATGCACAATTCATATGCGTATGTTTATGAACCGTTATCAATTGGCAGCATGCATTTTATAATAAATATACAAATATAAAAAAAATAAAAATAAAAATAAAATTCTCATTGTTTTTTTACTTTCTTCAGTGATCTGAACCCTACTTGCACCTCGTTATATCGTGCACAAAAATGATCATCAACGCCATCAACTTGATGTGGGCTTTGTTAACTGAAACCAAATAAGCCATTGCTAAGAGCGCATTTTGACAAAATGTAAAGTAACGATCGAAAAATTCATTAATTTTTAGTACATTCTGGCATGCAAACTTTTATATGCATACATAGAATATTGTGTGTATACAAGAAATTCAATTACATTTGTAAATCTGTATGTATGTATAGGAAAAACGTTTGTTGCTTGCCATGTACGTTTTCTAATTGCCGAAATATTTCTGTTAATTAAATGTTTATTAAATAAATAAGATGCACCTATGGGAACAAAGTATTTCGCAGTTAGTTGCGCCTAACTGCAACGTTCTTACTTGTTTCATATTTGGGACTGGTGGGGCGAAGTGGTGATCGGAATCCAAAATCTGACAAAAACCGAAAATTGTATTAAATTAGTATCTATATACAGTCGAGTCTCGATAATTCGTAATGGCAAGGGAACCGAATTTTTTACGAATTACAGAGGTTTTCGATTTACCGGGGTTTCCATTTAACGGGGTTCAAAAAATCGAAATACAAATTGAGTGGTTTTTTTTATTTCACGTCGTTTCAACAATATTAACTTATTAAAATAAAATAAAATATTTATTTCAATTATTGTGTATTTAAAAAATTGTAAAATCCTTTTTGTAATTTGTAATTTTTTATGGTTTCATATTCTTTATAATTATTTTTTCTATTGTGTTTACCTTGTTTATTAAATGATCAATTTGAAAATTATTCAAACTATTATGATATGAAAGAAAAAAAAAGTGTTATGAGAACGTTTGCTTGATATTTTTACGAATCGTCTTCACGCTTCAAATAAAATGAGCAAACTAATGTAAATTCAATGAGAAAAAAACGAAAATTAAAAAAAAATTGCGCGACGCCAAGTAAAATAGTCTGCGAGACTTAACAGGTAGTTTAACTTCCAGCAAAGTCAAAAATTGCCGAATTATAAGAGGTTTCGAAACGAATTATAAGAGGCAAGATCATCGCCCAGTAGGCAGAAAAATTACGAATTAACGAGGGGACCAAAATGTATGGACGGAGGTGGAGAAATTAACGAAGTTTTTTCCAAGGGACCAGCAGTTTCTTACGAAATATTGAGGTTTTCGATTTGGTGTGGTACGAATTATCAGAGACTCGACTGTATTGCAAAAGACCTGGAGACTCTAACTCTAAAGATGAATTAGCTAGAATTTTTTAACAGGTTCCCGATAAATCTCGTTTATCGATAACTTTGCAAATATACAAGTTATCGAATTTCTGAAGACAAACTCGTACGGCGCGTGCAATACACGAACCTAACACAAAAAGAATTAACTCTCTAGCTTTTGTATCTTCGGAAATCGACGCGTTCATACATACGGACGGACGGACGGACGGATGGACGTACGGACTGACATGGATATATCAACTTTTCTAATCACCCTGATCAAGAATATATACTTTATGGGGTCTGTCACGCCTCCTTCTGCTTGTTATACACTTTTTAACAAAACCATGAGACCCCTGATTTCCCATTTTCAATGGGCTCAGGGTATAAAAATAGAATACTGGTCACACAATCCACAGAATATAGAGGGGATCCCCCAGACGCATTGGTATTTCCGACCAACAATAGTTCCGCTGTAGACGAAACTGAACCACCAGTTGGCACCACAAAAGCAGATGCTACATCAACAATGACAGCTGTGCCGCCCATCAACTGCAACACAGGTGCGACCAACTCCCTGCAAATGTCAGCAGCTCATGTACTTGCTGCACTGGCCCAGCGTCAGCCGCCGCAGGCAAATCCAGTTAATCCGACTTTCCACAGGTATGTTCGTAATTTTAAAAGCCTTTTCAGTTTTTAATTTAATATGTTTTTGCAGCGCATAATATTACCAGCGCGGGAGCTGCGCAACAACTCCCCCACTCAGAAGCAGCAACAGTATTACAACAATGACAGCAACCATAGCAATAACAACATCAAAGCAGCATGCAGCGACAATAATGGCGAAGATACGAGCAATGATGTCTCTGCAAGTGGCACCATATCGGACCTAACCTCGCCAGAGACACTCATCACAGCCACGCCCAAGGAGCTCAACGGCTGTGCAGCCATTTCACCGCCACCCACATCCGTTGCGGCAACGGTTACATTAGCTACAACAGCAGTCACAACAATCGAAGGCCACTCCTCGGCCATCGGTGCAACTCAAGGTTCATTAAGTTTTCATACTAAATCTTCCACATTTGACTACCTCTACGAATTTTCTGAGACACGCAAAGTGCTAGAGGAGTTCTTCAAATGCCCGTCCAATGACGTAATAGCGAATAGCTGCCTTCTAGCCTCCTGATAAGCTAATTTAATTTCTAAGTATGTGGAACTACACCGCGTCCGTTGACATCTTTTTTTCGCCTGATGTATGTCGAATATCACATAATTGATAATTCCGCCAATATATACTTGTATACTACCGCATGAATTCTCTCGACGTTCATACCGGACGGACGGACGGACAGACGGACAGGGCTCAATCAACTTATTTTTTTATGCTGATCAAGAATATATATACTTTATGGGGTCTGCGACGTCTGCTTCTGCCTGTTACATACATTTTCACAAAACAATTATACCCTGAATTCCCATTTTCAATGGGTTCAGGGTATAATGAGAAAAATAAACCAAGTTGGCGGATTCTAAACAAAAAAAAATAATTTGTATTTATGCCAAAATTTCAGGATTTTTACTCATAGTGCAGTGGCAGCGTGGCAAATCGGAAACGGAGTTTCTCAGTTTCTAAGTGCTTAAATGCATATGCGCATGTTTATAAACAGCGTATGGCCAATAGCTAAGCTGAGCAACAACCATTTCATAATAAATATTCAAATCTAAATAAAATTAAAAAGTTAAAAATTTTCGATATAATAAAGTTTTCCATGCACCTACATAAGTGCAGCTTGCATAGCATTTACCACCAGCGCCACTGCCTTAAACTGATCCTATGTAGCTCACTAAAACCAAATAAGGCACTGCTAGAGCACCTTCTGACAAAACTAAAGTAACGATCAAGGAATGCACAATTCAATCGTAATTCATAGAATTATATAGCATGCAGACTATTGTATGTGCATGCATCGAAAAACGCTTAATGTGCGCGCAGGACAGTGTGCATATGTATGTTAATCTGTATATGATAATCTCTGCCCAAATATTTCGTTTAATAAATGTTTATTAAATAAGTAAAGTGCACCTACGGGACACAATGATCCATGATCACAATATAATCATTTTGCTACGATTGTCCGTCTAGAAACAGAATTATTAATTAAACAAGTAAGAAGGCTCCAGTCGAGATGGCTCAACTACGAGATACCCTGAACCCAGCAAAAAAGAAACTAATACTCTTCTTCTTTACTAGTGGGGTGGGTTGGGCTGAACTTTGAACGCTTATAACTCCATTTCTAGATTCACGATCTTAATGAAATTTTCAGAGTAGATTAAGAGTATATATATGTTGATCTATGTGCCAAATTTCAAATTTGGCAAAGAGAGCGTGACATTCAAAATCTGAAGTCTTAAGCTAAAACGGTGTAGAAGTTATGCTCAAAAACATAAAAAATTGAAACAATTTTCAAGTTATCGAAAAAACAAAATAAACTCGTACTGCGTAACTAACATACGAGTGTTCATGTGAAATTTCAGCTCTCTAGCTTTTGTAGTTTCCGAAATCTCGACGTTCATACGGACAGACGGACAGGGCTCAATCAACTTATTTTGTTATGCTGATCAAGAATATATAAACTTTATATTTCTGCCTGTTACATACATTTTCACAAACCCATTTTCAATGGGATGGCAGCAAAACTCATGTGGCAGAGCTTGCTCTGCGAGACAACTTTGAGACGCCTACAAAATGCATACATATGTATGTACATACGTACAAGAGTTGATCAGCGTGTGTGTGTACGTGCTTGTACATGTATAGTTTGTTACGCGTGAAGAAATTAATCGAAAAATTCTTGGAATATTATTCGTTTGAAAAAAGGGTTCAAAGTTTTTCGTAGTCGAACAGTCTCGACCAAGAGCTTACTTACTTGTTATACCCTGAACACAATGAAAATGGGAATTCAGGGTATAATTCAAAATCATTATGTTTTGTGCAAATGTGTGTAATATTCAGAAAGACACGTCGGAGACTCCATAAAGTATATAGCCCTGTCCGTCCGTCCGTCCGTCTGTATGTATGAATGTCGAGATTTCGTAAACTACAAAAAGCTAGGGAGCTGAATTTACAAGTTAGTTACGCAGTACGAAGTTATTTTGTTTTTTCAAGTACTCATCCGATTTCTTAATTATCGATCAAAATCGAATATTCGTGTACTTTTTTTAAAGGTTATTTAATAGATAGATATTATGGATAGGAAGAGTCTATGATTTTATGTGCCACGCCTTTTCACCCCGAATTTGAAAAACGCATTTCAAATATTATAGATAATATATTTCGAAAGTTTCATGATGATCGTGAAATTATTAACTCCAAACTTTGGTGAAAGTTTGAAACTGTTGAAAGATCCTTAATAGGTTGTGCTCAATACTTCGTGTAGCTTTCAAATGAAATAAAATATATTTTTTTGTCAGTAAAACGGCCGAACAAATCTAAATCTGTTGAAAGTTGTCCGCTATTTATTTGTAATTTATTCTTTGAAGACCTTACTTGCTTATGGCTAGGCAACCTTACACTTGGCGGCAGCCACCATATCCCGGAGATCAAAGCGACATCAAATGGATAGAACCGAGTATGATTGTTTTGTGTCAGGATGGAAATGCCGATGAAGCAATTGTTGTTCCCGCTCTTGCAAACGTTGTACGAGCCTATTGGCAGAAAGCTCATTGGGACTGTATTTGTGCACGAGACAATGCTCGAGCAGCTGGTCGAGAAGGTGCGCGACCATGGGACGATGATGCATCGTCAGGTGAAGGGCCACGCTCTTAATGCCAAGGCACTGCATCGTGCCAAGTGTCTAGGCGCTGAGTTGATTGCCATGATGAAGCCTGATGACATTGGCTTTAAATACAGCATGGTCGAGGGTTCGCCACTTGTCGTATGCGATTTCAGCCAAAGCTATTTCAGCGCCAATCATCCCAGCACTGTGGTTACCCTGCACACTTTCCGTCACACTCATGAACTGGTCGAGTTGGTTGCATAAAGGAAGCTTCCATTTGACAGCGTCTCAATCTGGTGTCCTAAAATGGCAACGGCCTACGAGATAGCCTTGATACTTTCCGTACCAATTGTTAACATCAACTGCATCAATGTCAGCTTATTGCCTATTGCCGAGAGGCTTAAGGACCAAGAAGCCCATTCTATGCTCATGAGCGATTATCACTACGAGGTGAGGCGTAGTACAAAAGAATCGAGGCAAGATCATTGCTTTTCCGGCGCCAGTTCAATTGTTCAGCAATTCCAAAGAGGAGTTGGGTAAGACCTAGGGGTTCAAGCAATCAGGGTGATAGTGATTTGTGATTTCTTAATTACTTGTATCTTTGCTGTTTAATTAGACAAGGACATTTCTAGTGTGTATCTTTTGAGGGGCCTTTCAATGAAATCTGAGTCGTGCATACGATTTGAATCATAAGTTATCGGTGAGCAGTGCCCAACCTCAGAGCAAATTTCTGTTAATCTAGTATCTCTCTTGGCGCATCTTATAGGTACTCGTAAAGGTGCCCAAATCATTTTGCGTTTCTAAATTTAGCTTCTAGCTATGCAGCTGCCATCTTGCTCTCCTCCTCCACTTTGATTCCCTCTTTTACCTGTACAAGTTTTGATTGCGAACTGCCATCCATGGCTGCAATTTTAACAAGAAGGCTCTACTCGAGACGGCTCGACTACGAGATACCCTGAACGTCTCCTTCTGTCTGTTACATACATTTTCACAACTAATATACCCGGAATTCCCATATTCAATGGGTTCAGGGTATAACAATGAGTTTTACTTAATTTTCGCGTCACTTGAATGTAATTTATGAACCTTTTGGCGCAGCCTCTATACAAGTACGTGTGCTGGATGTACTAATAGTTGCTTGTTCATTTGCATTTACTGCTGTAGCGTTTGCCAGCTGTGTAGTCGACAGTTAAGCCACTGAATATTGTAAGAGAGCTTATTTTCATTTTGGTATTCGAATAAATAAGTTGCTTCAATGCATTCAATGCATTGCAATGCGACAAAAGAATTCAAACAAATCGTTTTTTAACTGGTGCCCGAGCAGGGACCAGTGCGTACAATAGAAGACCCAGTTTCTAAGTGCGTAATCGATACAGCAATATAGCCCAAAGTGTTGATAGTTCAGCTCTCTAGCTTTTGTAGTTTCCAAAATCTTGACGTTCATACGGACGGACGGACAGGGCTAGCTCAACTTATTTTTGTGTGCTGATCAAGAATATATATACTTTTTCGGGTCTGCTACGCCTCCTTCTATCTGTTACATATATTTAACAAAACCATTATACCCTGATTTCCCATTTTCAATGGGTTCAGGGTATAAACAAGTAAGAAAGCTGTAGTCGAGACTGCTCGACTACGAAATCCCCTGAGCCTTTCTTCGAACGAATAATATTCCAAGAATTGTTCGATTCGTTTCTGCAATCGTATTGATATCTTCAGATTATGATTATGATATTCATATCTATATGCTAAACCAAACTGCATGTCTCTAGTATTTGAAATGCATTTTTTATACTTTGTTCCCAAAGGGAAAAAAGTATATTGGGTTTGTGCAATGTGTCTGTCCGTCTGTCCGTATGAACGCAATATTTTTCGGCGCTATTAGAGCTAGAGACTTGAAATTTTGAACATATACTCATATATGCTCCCGAATTATAAAGTGTGAAAATTTCCCCGATCCGCCCACTAGGGGCGTGGCAAATCGGAAAAGTCTTCCGCCCATAGGCAAGTTATCATACTAGATGATGAGCTAGAGAGTTGCAATTTGGAATGTATACTCGAAGTGACAACCCAAGTTCAAAAAGCTATGGCGGATATATCTACGCCCATTGGGGGCGTGGCAAATCGGGAAATACGTATCTTCTACACCGTTGAAGCTAGAACGCTGAAATTTGGCATGTAAGTTACTGTTATGATTCTAAGAAGATCGATCAAAAAGTTGTATGTCTACGCCCATTGGGGGCGTGGCAAATCATGCTTGAATATTTAGTGATTTTTCAAATTGTGCTATATTTTGAACACTATTGACACTAGAGACTTGCAATTTGGCATGTATACTTGGGTTGACAACCCAAGACTAATAAGCTATGGTAGATATAGCTCCGCCCCCAGGGGGCGTGGCAAACCGCAAAAGTTTATATCTCCTACAGTTTTAGAGCTAGAAGCTTGAAAATTGGATGGTTGAGTTACTAATGTCATCCTCTATCGATTACCCAAAAATAATTTTTCAGCCTCTTTGGGGGCGTGGCATATCGAAAAATACCCTGTAATTTTCGCATTTTTGGAATGTAAGCAACCAAATTTTGCAGTCATGTTAGCCTCGGCCCTTTCTAAGAACTCGCCAAAAATTGTGCGCCTACGCCCACTGGGGGCGTGGCAAATCGGCAAAGAAGTTTGTTGTGGCCAACTGCATAATACATGCTTATAATAGCTCAGTATTAATTGCTAAGATGGCAGAAAGCATTTTAACATAAATATACAAATATTAATGAATTTAAAAAATTAAATTTATAAGTTTTCGATTAATAAACAAAAAGTTTCCAGCGGGACTCGAACCCAGGTCATTTAAAATAACATGAAATCATTAGCTAAACCCAAAACAAATCACAGCTGATGAGCTCATCAGCTGATCAGCAGCTTGGTTCGAAACAAAATAATGTATACACACTTGGATGTGTATACACTTACAAACAGCTGTTTACACATGCGTACATATATATGTATATACATGCATAGAAAAACTGCTTGCCACGCAACGTGGCAAATCGGAAAAGTTGTTTTAGTTTTTGCTTAAATGCACAATTCATATGCGTATGTTTATAAATTATTATCAATAGGCAGCATGCCTTTTATAATAAATATACAAATATAAAAAAAATTTTAAAAATAATAATTTTTGAAAAAATATTTTCTGCGGGATTCGAACCTACGCACTTAAGTATAGCTTGCATAGCGCTTACCATCAACGCCACTGCCCTGATGTGAGCTTTGTTAACTAAAACCAAATAAGCCATTACTAGAGCGCATTTTGACAAAACTAAATTAACGATCTAAAAATTCACAATTCTTAGAATATTCTGGCATGCAAACTTTTGTATGCATACATACATAGAAAATTGTGTGTATACTCGTCTAGTGTGTACATGTGTAAATCTGTATGTATGTATGGGAAAAACGTTTGTTGCTTGCCATGTACGTTTTCTAATTGCCGAAATATTTCGTTAATTAAATGTTTATTAAATAAATAAGATGCACCTATGGGAACAAAGTATTTCGCAGTTAGTTGCGCCTAACTGCAACGTTCTTACTTGTTTCATATTTGGGACTGGTGGGGCGAAGTGGTGATCGGAATCCAAAATCTGACAAAAACCGAAATTGTATTAAATTAGTATCTATATATATGCAGAAGACTTGGAAACTAACTCTAAAGATGACCTAGCTAGAATTTTATAAATTGTTCCCGATAAATTCGTTTATCGATAACTTTGCAAATATACAAGTTATCGAATTTCTGAAACTCGTACTGCGCGTGCAATATACGAACCTAACACAACAAGTAAGAAGGCTCTAGTCGAGACGGCTCGACTACGAGATACCCTGAACCCTGCAAAAAAGTGATACTCTTCTTCTTTACGCACGTATAAGCACGCGCTCTGCTAACCGCGCAGTTGCTCTTGTATCTTCGAAAATCAAATAGAAAAGAATAAATAATAATAAAAAAGAAAGAAATAATAAAACAAATAAAAAAAATAATAAATTACGAAGGGCTTAGGCGAGGCAAGAACCTCCGACACCCTAACATTCGGTGCATCCGTCTACCCACTTACATCTGCGGCTCACTTGAACGGCAGAGTAGCGAAAACAGATGAAATTCGCCATATACGAAAAGAAACACTAAAGCAGTGGCTGAAAATACAAATACAATTCAAAGACAATTCTAACGGAATTCGTAAAACGATTGCTTGATTCTTAGAATATACACGCATAGCAACATAGAAAACACGATAAGACTTTTTGTGTGTATACATACATACATACATACATATGTGCACACGCATACGAAAATTGATTTGCATTGCTCGGCGTTGCTTGCATTTTCCATTATTATTTTAATTGTTTTAAAATTTTTAAATATATAATGGAATGTAATGAGAGTTCAGCATATGATCTACATATTCTATTTAACATTTTAGGTTTTTTTTAGAAATCATAACTCTTTTACAATTAGCTTTACATGCACAAATATGTACATATGTATGTATGTATGATTGCAGCCACACGCTGATGCATACGGAGACACACATATACATACATACATACATACATACATACATAGCTATGTATGTATGTATGTATGTATGTGCGCCCACTTTTGTCTTGCTGTATCGCTGCCTTGCTTGCTGCGCCACATAGAGTTTGATGGGAAAACTTTATGGACTAATAATTCTGTTTCTAGATGGACAATCATATTGATATGTTCAGATTAAGATTATGATATTTATATCTATATGCCAAACCAAACTGTATGTCTCTAGTATTTGAAATGCATTTTTTACACATTTGGGGGTGGTGGGGCTAATTGGGGACCGAAATCCAAAATCTGACAAAAACCGAAATTGTATTAAATTAGTATCTATATATATGCAGAAGACTTGGAGACTCTAACTCTAAAGATGAATTAGCTAGAATTTTAAAACTGGTTCCCGATAAAATTGATTATCGATAACTTGCCAAATATACAAGTTATCGAATTTCTGAAACAAACTCGTACTGCGCGTGCAATATACGAACCTAACACAAAAAGAATGAACTCTCTAGCTTTTGTATCTTCGGAAATCGACGCGTTCAAACATACGGACAGACGGACAGACGGACAGACGGACGGACAGACAGACGGACATGGCTATATCAACTTTTCTCGTCACCCTGATCAAGAATATATATACTTTATGGGGTCTGCCACGCCTCCTTCTGCCTGTTACATACTTTTAACAAAACCATTATACCCTGATTTCCCATTTTCAATGGGCTCAGGGTATAAAAAGAATGAACTCTCTAGCTTTTGTATCTTCGGAAATCGACGCGTTCATACATACGGACGGACGGACGGACGGACGGACGGACATGGCTATATCAACTTTTCTCGTCACCCTGATCAACAATATATATACTTTATGGGGTCTGCCACGCCTCCTTCTGCCTGTTACATACTTTTAACAAAACCATTATACCCTGATTTCCCATTTTCAATGGGTTCAGGGTATAAAATAACAAGTAAGAAGGCTCTAGTCGAGACGGCTCGACTACGAGATCCCCTGAACCCTGCAAAAAAAGTGATACTCTTCTTCTTTACGATCGCATGAGCGCGAGCTCTGCTAACCGCGCAGTTGCTGCTGTGGCTTGGGGGTGGGTTGGGCTATACTTTGAGCGCTTCTAACTCCATTTCTAGATGCATGATCTTGATGAAATTTTCAGAGTAGATTAAGAATATCTAAATGTATCTATGTGCCAAATTTCAAGTCTCTAGTATTTGAAATGCGTTTTTTGCAAATTGGGGGCGAAGGGGGCGTGGCATCCAAAATCTGAAAATTACATAATCTGCGTATTCATAATATCTATCTAAATATATAAATTTGAAGTCTTTCGCTAAAACGATGTAGAAGTTATGCCCAAAAAACGTAAAAAATTGAAACGAATTTTCGATTTTTTATCGATAATTTGGAAATGGGATGAGTTATCGAAAAAACAAAATAAACTCGTACTGCGTAGCTAACATATGAATGTTCATGTGAAATTTCAGCTGTCTAGCTCTTGTAGTTTCCGAAATCTCGACGTTCATACGGACGGACGGACGGACGGACGGACGGACGGACGGACGGACGGACGGACGGACGGACGGACGGACGGACGGACGGACGGACGGACGGACGGACAGACGGACAGGGCTCATTCAACTTATTTTTTTATGCTGATCAAGAATATATATACTTTATGGGGTCTGCGACGTCTCCTTCTGCCTGTTACATACATTTTCACAAAACCATTATACCCTGAATTCCCATTTTCAATGGGTTCAGGGTATAAAAAGTAACAAGTAAGAAGGCTCTATTCGAGACGGATCGACTACGAGATACCCTGAACCCTGCAAAAAAAGAAACTAATACTCTTCTTATTTACGTATGTATGAGCGCACAGTTGCTGCCACGGCTTGGGGGTGGGTTCGGTTATATTTTGGACGCTTCTAACTCCATTTCTAGATGGACGATCTTCATGAAATTTTCAGAGTAGATTAAGAGTTTCTAAGTGTACCTATGTGCCAAATGACAAGTCTCTAGTATTTGAAATGCGTTTTTTTCAAATTGGGGGCGAAGGGGGCGTGGCATCCAAAAACTGAAAATTACAAAATATGCTAACCGGGCAGTTGCTGCCGTGGGGGTGGGTTGGGCTAAATTTTGGACGCTTATAACTGCATTTCTAGATGGACGATCTTCATGAAATTTGCAGAGTAGATTAAGAGTATCTAAATGTCTCTATGAGCCAAATTGCAAGTCTCTAGTATTTGAAACGTTTTTTTTTATACTTTGTTCCCAAAGGGAATTATCCCGAATTATAAAGTGTAAAATTTCTCCGATCCGCCCACTAGGGGCGTGGCAAATCGGAAAAGTCTTCCGCCCATAGGCAAGTTATCATACTAGATGATGAGCTAGAGAGTTGCAATTTGGAATGTATACTCAGGGTGACAACCCAAGTTCAAAAAGCTATGGCGTATATATCTACGCCCATTGGGGGCGTGGCAAATCGGGAAATACGTATCTTCTACACCGTTGAAGCTAGAAAGCTGAAACTTTGGCATGTAAGTTAATGTTATGATTCTAAGAAGATCGATCGAAAAGTTATATGTCTACGCCCATTGGGGGCGTGGCAAATCGGGCTTGAATATTTAGTGATTTTTTAAATTGTGCTATATTTTGAATATTATTGACACTAGAGACTTGCAATTTGGCATGTATACTCGAGTTGACAACCCAAGACCAATAAGCTATGGTAGATATAGCTACGCCCATAGGGGGCGTGGCAAACCGCAAAAGTTTATATCTCCTACAGTTTTAGAGCTAGAAGCTTGAAAATTAGATGGCTGAGTTACTAATGTTCTCCTCTATCGATGACCCAAAAATAATTTTTCAGCCTCTTTGGGGGCGTGGCATATCGAAAAATACCCTGTAATTTTCGCATTTTTGGAATATAAGCAACCAAATTTTGCAGTCATGTTAGCCCTTTCTAAGAACTGGCCAAAATTATGCGTCTACGCCCACTGGGGGCGTGGCAAATCGGCAAAGAAGTTTGTTGTGGCCAACTGCATAATACATGCTTATAATAGCTTAGTAGTAATTGCTAAGATGGCAGAAAGCATTTTAACATAAATATAATAATATTAATGAATTTAAAAAATAAAATTTATAAGTTTTGGATTAATAAACAAAAAGTTTCCAGCGGGACTCGAATCCAGGTCATTTAAAATAACATGAAATCATTAGCTAAACCCAAAACAAATCACAGCTGATGAGCTCATCAGCTGATCAGCAGCTTGGTTCGAAACAAAATAATGTATACACACTTGGATGTGTATACGCTTACAAACAGCTGTTTACACATGCGTACATATATATATGCATGCATAGAAAAACTGCTTGCCACGCAGCGTGGCAAATCGGAAAAGTTGTTTTAGTTTTTGCTTAAATGCACAATTCATATGCGTATGTTTATAAGTTATTATCAATTGGCAGCATGCCTTTTATAATAAATATACAAATATAAAAAAAATAAAAAATAATAATTTTTGAAAAAATGTTTTTTGCGAGATTCGAACCCACGCACCTAAGTATAGCTTGCATAGCGCTTACCATCAACGCCACTGCCCTGATGTGGGCTTTGTTAACTAAAACCAAATAAGCCATTGCTAGAGCGCATTTTGACAAAACTAAAGTAACGATCGAAAAATTCACAATTCTTAGAATATTCTGGCATGCAAACTTTTGTATGCAGACATAGAAAATTGTGTGTATACTCGTATAGTGTGTACATGTGTAATACATACATAATACATACAGATATGTACATTTGTATAGGAAAAACATTTGTCGCTTGCCATGTACGTTTTCTAATTGCCTAAATATTTCGTTAATTAAATGTTTATTAAATAAATAAGATGCACCTATGGGAACGAAGTATTTCGCAGTTAGTTGCGCCTAACTGCAACGTTCTTACTTGTTTTCAAATTGGGGGCGTATCATCCAAAATCTGAAAATTACTTTCGCTAAAACGGTGTAGAAGTTATGCACAAAAAACCTAAAAAATGGAAACGAATTTTCGATTTTTTATCGATAATTTGGAAATGGGATGAGTTATCAAAAAAAAAAAACAAAATAAACTCATAGTAGTTTCCGAAATCTCAACGTTCATACGGACGGACAGAGGACAAACAGACGGACGAACGGACGGACGAACGGACGGACGGACGGACAGCAAGACGGACATTGCACAAACCCAATAGACTCTTTTTCCCTTTTTGGGAACAGAGTCTAATAAACAATTAAGAACGTTGCAGTTAGGCGCAACTAACTGCGAGAGACTGTTCCTGTGGATGCCGTTTATGTATTTAATAAACATTTAATAAACGAAATAGTATTTCGGGAATTGAATTGTGACTGAATTGTGAATTTTTTGATCGTTACTTTAGTTTTGTTAAAAGGCGCTCTAGCAGTGCCTTATTTGGTTTTAGTTAACGCAACCCAGGTCAAGGCAGTGGCGGTGGTGGTAAGCGCTATGCAAGCCGCACTTAGTAGGTGCGATGGTTCGAATCCCGCATCGAACTTCTTTTCCAAAAATTTTAATTTTTTAATTTTTTTTATATTTGTGTATTTTATATTATTATATACTATATTATTAGTGAAAAATTGATGAATACTCGCAAAATGCTTTATTTTCCTAATTGTACTCTGCTCAGTTCATTTCATGTTTTTAGTTCACTGTGACGCTTACTTCATTGTGTTCACTGTGAAATAGGGAAATTGAGGTTAAAGTTATTCGTTTCCTAATAGTTCAATACTGTACCAACTATTTATTTAGGAATGCCAGCGCCAAATCGCGGAATGAATAACGCATTTAATAGAGAATTAGAACGTGAACATGAATATGATCCACATGAACTAATCCTATCAATTCAAACGAATGTACCACTGTTGAATCCTAAGCAGAGGGAAGTCTATGATACACTGATTAATGCAATTGATGATGGAAATGGTAGCTTTTTTTTTTTTTTGATGCCCCAGGTGGAACTGGGAAGACATTCCTCATGTCATTGATTTTGGTAGCAATTGCTTCTTCTGGAATAGCGGCCACATTGTTGGACGCATACCGTACGGCTTACTCTGCGTTAAAATTGCCATTAAATCTTTAAACTAATGAACAACCGACATGTAACAACCGACGGAAACACTCCGCAATGGCCAAAGTTTTAGTAGCATCAAAAATTATTATATGGGACGAATGCACAATGGCGCACAAACGCGCATTGGAAGCACTAGACCGAACATTAAAAGATCTGCGCAACGACTCGAGATGTTTTGATGGTTCAATGATTTTATTATCTGGCGATTTCCGACAAACCAGTAATTCCAAGATCTACTGCCGCCGACGAAATAAACGCTTGCAGCAAAGCATCAAATCTGTGGCGATATGTAAACAAACTTCAACTGTCTGTAAATATGAGAGTTACATTGTTGAACGATCTATCTGCTGATGATTTCTCGAAGCAATTGCTGAATATGCGTAATGGCCGTGTTCCTGTTGACGAATCGAGCGGTTTGATTTCATTTCCTCCAAATTTTTGCATTTTTGTCTCATCAGAAGATGAGCTTATCAACAAAGTATTTCCGGATATCATTGCTAACCACAAAAATACTAAATGGTTAAGTGAGCGAGCAATTTTGGTGGCTAAAAATCAAGATGTACATGACCTCAATTTTATAATTCAAAATCAAATCGTAGGTACTATGTATTCAATCAAATCTATCGACTGTGTAGCAAACGACGAAGACGCCACTAATTATCCAACTGAATTTTTGAACTCCTTGGATGTGCCTGGTTTACCACCGCACAATTTACAACTGAAGGTTGACTCGGTAGTTATCATGCTTAGAAATTTTAACCAACCAAAACTGTGCAATGGAACGCGTTTGGTGATAAGAAAACTGATGTTTTTCTCATAGTCAATTGTACGTGGCATGCTCTCGTGTCGGCAAACCATCCAACTGAAGGTTGGCTCGGTAGTTATCATGCTTAGAAATTTAAACCAACCAAAACTGAGCTATGGAACGCCATCCAAACCATCCAACTGAAGGTTGGCTCGGTAGTTATCATGCTTAGAAATTTAAACCAACCAAAACTGAGCTATGGAACGCGTTTGGTGATAAGAAAACTTAATTCATTTCAGTGTTTAAAAAACTGCGAACAGTTTTCGCAGTTCTGTTACTGCTAGAACTGTTGCTGCGAGCATTTTCGACAGTCGCAGTCGCAGTCGCAGCAAAAGCAAAAACATTTCTTGATCAGCAGCACAGCGCTTCGGGAATCGACAGCTTCGGCAGTTTTGAGAATTGCTAGAACTGTTGCTGCGAGCATTTTCGACAATCGCAGTCGCAGCAAAAGCAAAAAACAATTCTTGACCAGCAGCGCAGCGCTTCGAACTGCGTTCACTGGCGACAGTCGCAGCGCAGCTAGAGCAAAACTGTCGACTGCCGAACAGCACAGCACAGCACAGCAGACAGCTTCCACAGTTTTTGCTTCGCGTTCCATAGCTCAGTTTTGGTTGGTTTAAATTTCTAAGCATGATAACTACCGAGCCAACCTTCAGTTGGATGGTTTGGATGGCGTTCCATAGCTCAGTTTTGGTTGGTTTAAATTTCTAAGCATGATAACTACCGAGCCAACCTTCAGTTGGATGGTTTGCCGACACGAGAGCATGCCACGTACAATTGACTATGAGAAAAACATCAGTTTTCTTATCACCAAACGCGTTCCATTGCACAGTTTTGGTTGGTTAAAATTTCTAAGCATGATAACTACCGAGTCAACCTTCAGTTGTAAATTGTGCGGTGGTAAACCAGGCACATCCAAGGAGTTCAAAAATTCAGTTGGATAATTAGTGGCGTCTTCGTCGTTTGCTACACAGTCGATAGATTTGATTGAATAC
>JAWNOS010000012.1:0-23419 GCA_035045845.1 Drosophila buzzatii
TATAAATAAAGTAAAGTGAGATATGATTAACAATGAAGTAAAGAGAGAAAAGTCGACTTTGGCCGACTGCACAATACTCTGTTATTGTTCAAATGCAGCAAAGAGCATCTTTTGCTAGGGGCTTTAAAAGAGCATATAGACTGTAGACTGCTGTTTGCAAATGAATAGAGAACAGTTGAGTGCAGTCGACTGCACAATACTCTATCACTCATTAGGCTAATCTCTTAGTCTTCTTTTTCTGCTTGCTAAATAGCTTTTCACTGACTGCATTATATTATTTATTTATTTATTTATTGTTACTAAGAATTATATTATATAAATATATAATTCATATACACATATGTATCTCATAAGCTTCAATGCTTTTTTTTTTCACTACATGTTTTGTATATCAAATAGCAGCTACGATCTTCTTCTTTGTTCGATTCACATTATCGATTGCTAAGGTTTTTCTCTCTTTATTATTGCTCCGCTTTTGTATTTGGGTCTTGTTTAATATTTAGCACTGGCCACGAAATGCCAACGCGCTGGCCCCGGAGCTCAGCTCTGCTGTGCTCTGTGGCATTGGCAAGAAAATAGTTGACTATTTTTTTTTTTAAGTAAAATACACTGCGGCAAAAATTGTTTTACATTTTAATTTAATTCAATTCTTTTTGCTGGCTGGCACAAATACCTGCCCCGCCCACCGTCCACCGCCCACACAGACAAACCTTGTTTGACAATTTCATGTGTCGCTGTGGGAGCTACGAATGGCAACTGGACAACGCGAATTATTTGTATATGGCAGATGTTTGTTATTGTTACGCCTCTTCTTCTATATGCTGCATTTATATATTTTTGTTCACTTTTAATGCGCTTGTTGTGTTCTCAGTCAGCCTCACACACACACACACACACACACACACACACCCACACACACACACATCGTTTTTCTGCGTTCATTTGTTTTTGCTACGAACGAACAACTTTTACATAAGCGCTTGTACGTTAATTATTGGCAAAGCAAAAAAAGGCAAATGAAATGAAAAATGAACAAATAAGAGCTTCGCCAAGAGCTGCGAGCGCTTTACAACTTCACAGATCAAAACATTTACCAATTTGTGTGTAGTACATACATATATAATTCACTTTTAATTAACGAAGTGAAATATATAAAAAATAAAATAAAATAAAATGCAATTGAGATTAAGAAGTATTTTGTAATGTATTCAAAGTGCAATTCGTCTGTTAATTGAAATTTTGTGTGTGTGTGTGTTTTACTTTGACTTTTTGAATCAGTGCACAACACTACATGATTTCATTATATATAGCACTTTTATATCGATAGCTTAAAAATCGTTAACATTTTTTTGTTGTTTGTTCACAAGGACCTTTAAAATAAAATTTAAATTGTATGCAATTTATTTTTATAAATTTCTTATTTGTCATTCAAATTGTCTTTTATTATTTTTTCATTATGCCCTGAAGCCATTGAAATGGAAATTCCAAATACATATTCCTTTTTTGGAGAGTTTCTGTAATGAACAGCAGTTGAATTGCTGCAGCTCTTAAATCGCACATGAATGCTTGATCAACTCAACAAAATACGTCTATTTTAGGTATAAACGTTCAGATGGACGCACAAGATTCTCCTTTACTGAAGCTAGTTATCCGAACATCAGTCGTATCGCTCCCTAATCGATGTTCGTTGAAGGAGCGTCACACGAATCTTTCAATTCGAAACGCTCAACAGTAACGAAAAGAAATGAATTCTCTTCCTCAGAGCGAAAGCGAGAAAATATGACTTTTCTCTGTTGATCTGCTGTATAGAGCTTGTGTTTAAATACCCCTACTCCATATACAAATATTACATTGCCTAATACTAGATTAAGTATTTTTAAGTGACATTAGAACTGGTCACACTTGACATTCTTTTGTTCTCTTTTGAACTGAATCTTGTGCGAATCTTGTGCGAATAAGACGTGGTTGCTGCTATTGCCAAAAGCTTGAATCAAGAGATAAAAATATAATTAATATAAAATAATAAAAGTGTTTCATTTGTATTTGCATTTCCAGCTTAAAGACTCAAACACTTCGCAGTTATTGCTGAACTTTGATAATTGTATATTCTGTCTCTCTCTCTCCCACTCTTTCTGTCTGTCTGTCACTCTATCTCTTTCTCTCTCTCTCTCTCTCGCTCCCTCTCTCTCTCTCTATAGTAAGTCCAAGCGCCTTATACTTCTTAAATAACTCTTTTCATTTTACTCTTTTCTTCTTAACTTTTTTAATTAGCGGATTATTAAATACAAATTTATATTTAGACTTGTTTTTAAGCAGAATGTAAGCAACACAAAAAACACTATATAAAAATAAATTACATTTATTATATGATTAAATGATTTAAATTTAGTATATTTTGGCTTCTACGTTTAAGAAATATTTATAATTTATTATACAATTTAATTATTTAAATTTATTACATTTATTATATTTTTGCTTCTATTTTTAAGAAATATTTTTAAAAACCTAAACATTTTATATTTTATTTTATTTTTTATTTTTAACCGAATGTAAGCAATATAAAAAATACTAAACAAAATCCCTTTAAACAAATATTTAAATTTTATTATATAATTTAATTAATTAAATTTATTATATTTATTATATTTTTGCTGCTACTTTTAAGAAATATTTAAAATTTATTATACAATTAAATTTATTATATTTTTTGCTTCTATTTCTAAGATATATTTAAAATTTATTATACATTTTATATTTTATTTTATTTTATTTATTTATTTTATTTATATATTTCATATTTTATTTTATTTTTTTGCTGTATTATTTTATGTGCTGTATGTAAGCAATACAAAAATTACTAAATAAAAATAAATTAAACAAATATTTAGAATTTATTACACAATTAAATTAATTTAAATTACTATATATTTTCTTCCCCTTTTAAGAAATATTTATAATTTATTATACAATTAAATTAGTTAAATTAATTATATTTTTGCTGCTACGCGATTTTATCTTGGGTTTAGTTTTCACTGTACAAAATATAATATAAAAATCGTACAGAGTATTCTCAAGTCGCATACTCTGCGCATATTCACTGCAACGCTATTTGCTTCCATAATATTTTTAGCTTATTTTTTGTGCTGCATTCAAAGTGCTTTATTTGCGTGCAGACAAGAGAAAAGTGCTCCACATCAAGTGCAACAATTATATGAGACATTTATTTAGCATAAGCCAATGCACTTGAGCTTGTGCTCTAAGGGCGTAGTTTGTGCATCTAAAGGTGCTTAGCTTCATGTTAAAGACTTAGAAAATGCCATAAATATCTGCTATAAACATATTTCAGTCTTAATTGGACGTTAAAGCAAGCATATGTATATACTGGCTTGATCTCATTGCACTCTAGATAATCTGTGATTTAGAGTGCAACATGAATTTTTATAAGTAAAATGGCGCATGGCTGGACTTTCTCTTGCCCTTTGGCATTTGCATAGTAATTGCATATTTATCTGGTGTGGTTAATGTTTATCGGCTTTGCAGCCTAACTGTATTAGTTGGCATGGCCAATCAGTACGCCTTGCACTTGTCGCCGTCACATAAATTTAAAGCGTCCACTTTAAGTGCAAGATGCATAATTTAGTTAATTCTTTTTATGCTTATTTTGCTTTTCGCTGCTTCGTTTTTTTCCTTATTTTTTTGTTTTGTTTTTTGCGCCATTTGTTGTTGCTTTGTTTTCAGCTTGTTTCAAGTTTAATTATGGCGCATTTGCAGCGCAGCCATTTTGCTGCGTATCTCTCGTAAATATCGCGTATACGCCCCATGCAGCAGCAGCAGCAGCAGTGGCAACGGCAGAGACACCCAACGCCAGAGTGGCTCCCGCCTGCCTCGCTCACTGTCTGTCGTTGGGGTTTTAGCCGTACTGTTGTGTTACCGTTTGGCTACAAAAATGCATATCCATGGCGCTGTAAGCCATTTCTTTGCTGTAGCTTTTGCCGTCGAGTCGTTTCATCGTGCAATTTCCGCACAAGTGTTGGGGCTATATAAAAATAGCGACAAAATATAAAAGTAATTTATGTGCGCTTTTTCCATATCATTTCTATTACACACACACACACACGTACATACATATATACATATTTACATTTATGTATGTATAAGCTGTTGTAGTTTATGAAACTGCATTCAAAAATATATGAAAAATGCATGCTGATGCGCTCGTTTATATGCACAAACTGCATTTAATTTATTAAAATAAATATTTTTACTAGCTGCACAGCACAGCATACAGACAGCAGGAAGTACGCTGCGCCGTGTTGTTGAGCCCACAAATTTGGTCACAGCACATCAATTATGCATCTATTGAAAATATTGGCTCATACAACTGCTGAGAGGCGTTTAATATGCCATTGCATTTGGGCATCGACCCGAAGACTGACAGCTTTTAGCGATTGGCAAAACTTCCGTCATGGCCATAAATGTTTAATTGATCCACTTGGCGGCTATTTTGGAATTTTAATTAACCAAATTGCAAACTGCAAACTGCAAACTGCAAACTGCAAATTGCAAATTGCAAATTGCATGAAATGCCCAATCGTCAAACAAAGCGCAGCCAAATTGAATAACGACTTCAATCTAGTTTCAATAATGCACGACAATCAGCGCACGCAGCGCAATCATGCGGTTGACCACACACACACACATGTACACATTCACACGCACACACACACACACGCACACACACACACGCATTCGCACAAGGTCAAAGTGAGTTGCCAGACAATTGGATAAGCACCTCAGCAGCAGCAAAGATAATCATAAGCTTGAGTTGCGCTGAATGACGGCGCAAACAGCTTCTTAACTTGAAGATACAAAAATAGATACATACATATGCATATACACACATATATACATATACATATATGTATGTATGTATGTATGACCAATGTCTAAGCTCTCTCTCTCTCTATCTCATTGAACACAATCAGAACAGACGGCAGACGGCAGGCGTCAGAGGCTTTAAGCTAAGTCTATCGTTGTCTAACGATATTTGTGTAACTTGACACATGATATAGCATATATATATATATATATATATGATATATTTTACAGCTCATATCTGTGCTCTAACTATAATGCAATATATTATATAGTAGCCGAAGGCCATAGTAGCCAGTGCTTAATCTTAGGTTAGCTTTAATTTTACATTATCTCCAACTTCTTAATAAATAAATAAATAGAATAGAATTTTACTAATATAATATTATATTGTACAGTAATCATAGCTATAGCTATTCATTTTTAATATATATAGTACAAATCTTGAGTGATATGTTGTTCAATTCAGTTCCATATTGTTCCATATTTTACTCTTCTTAGTTTGGGTTTTTATACCCAGACTCTCAAGCACTGTCTCAACTCTCTTAGCATTGCATCTATTGCATATTCTTATACTATCGCTGACATTTTAAGAGATTCGTCTGGCTATTTATTTGTATGATTCTACACATGTGGGCCATATCTATTTCTATCGCACTCCATGCTAGTTATTGAGTGCATAGAATATATATGTAGGTCTGTATGTTCATCCTCTAACAGCTGTTGGTGATCCATCTGGAGTTATCTATATAGGGAATCAATCTTTCTCTCTCTCTCTCGCAGTCTTTCTATATCTCATTCTCTCCCTTCTCTCTCTCTCTCTAACTCTCGCTGACTCTGTTTGGCTTTCTATGGCATTCTGTGACTCTCTAGCTCTCTGTCTCTCTCTCTGGCTTTCTCTGGCTCTTTGTGGTACTCTCTCTCACTCTCTCTCACTCTCTCTCTCTCTCACTCTCTCTCTCTCTCACTTTTTCTCTCTCTCTCTCTCTCTCTCTCTCGCTGACTCTCTCTGACGCTCGCTGCCTCTATCTCTCTCTCTTTGTCTCTTTGTCTCCCTCAGGCTTTCTCTGGCTCTTTGTGGATCTCTCTCTCTCACTCTGTCTCTCGCTGACTCTATCTGACGCTCTCTGCCTCTATCTGACTCTCTTTGGCTCTGTATGACTCTCTCTGGCACTGTCTGGCACTCTCTCTATCTCACTCTTTCTGCTTCATACATACTTGCTCAGATATTCTATTCTCTTCTATTCTTAAATAGCCCCTAGAAATGTATCCATAAATACACACGCTGATACCCACCCACTCACACCCACTCACATTCACTCACACTCGCACCCACTCACACTCACACTCACACCCACTCACATACACCCAAACTAGCTAAACTCTTTAATAATATTTACATCTTGAAGACAAATATTTTACATTGCACAATTTAGTGTTGCGAAATGCTTTTGAAGTTTCGTGCAGCTCACGCTTCAGTTGTCAACTACAAAGTTCCTTTCCTTTTAGACATCTTTGGCCTACGGCGCAGACAAAGCAAAGGCAGAAGAACAACAATTAAATTGCAACTCGAAATCGCAGTCTCTTAGCCAAGTTAAGCCATTTAAAAATTAACTTTCTTTTGTGTGCTCTGAAAATGAGTGGGAAGGGTAAAATCATGTTTAAATGTTGTTAAAGCTGCAATCGGCTGCATAATATATGTTCGTTAAGCGAAACATTCGTTAAATGAAAACGAAAAATTTTGCATCTGAATTGCCTGCAAAATAGCGCAAAAAAAAAATGCTAAAACGATCAATGGACAACACTCTGTGTATTAGGAGTTTCCCTTATATCATTGTGAATTAAATAAAAAAAAGTATTCAAATTTGTGTTGGTCGTTATGCGAAACATTGTTCATTAAGCGAAACTTATTATTCCCCAAAAGAGAATGTGTTCATTATGTGAAATGCTCGTTTCTAAGGTGTTTGTTAAGTTAAGGTACACTTTATATATGCATATATATTGTATATACATATATATTTCATATCAATATGAATAGTTGAGTTGTTGGGTATTTTTGCTCATGCCAATGCATGAAGACTTTGATCTTGAAATCTTTAACTTGTGAACTTGAAGTGACTTTATTCTATAAGAGTTAATAAGTTAACTAATCAAAATATCAGAAACTGTTTTCATTTCCATGCAGTTACATTTAATTTAAACTGTTTCTACATCTCCATCTTGTCATAGAGTTAATGAAAACTACGCCACATTTGACGAATTCAAAATCTGAACTCTGAACTATTTGAATCCAGAAATGGAACTGTTTACTTCCTTCAAATCTACAATAATTTCCACATATAATAATAACAACTTCAAATAACTGTGACTGCTTTAAAGTCTTTTTCTCACGCTCCTTCTCTCACTGTGCTCCTCACATTCTTCTCTGCGCTTTGCTGTTGCCATTCTGTTATGATTATGTTAGACGCATGTTAAAGCTTCTCATGCTAATTTACATATCACATTGTTTATATGGCTCTTAATACTCTTACTTGCTCGAAAACTCCCTAACAGCTGCTCAGCTCACACAGCAGTTTAGCTATCAGATCAACTAGTTCCAACCAAGTTCCAACTCTTAACTCTCATTCTCTCTTATTTCATATATATTATGTACATATTAATCACATTCAATTTACTAGCAGCAATAAATATTATGATTGAATTATGAGGAAACCATAACAATTATAACCAAATGCAAATGCTGAAGCTTTTAAACAATTGAAATCAAACAAAAGTTGAAAAGCTACAAAAGAATATTTAATATACGTAAATTCTATAGTTTTGTTAAACTCTAGAATAAATTGAAGTCGTATTGAAAAATCAAATGAATTTTTAATTAAATGTAATGCAATTGGCATAAATTTGAATTTATGTGCGTGAATAGGGAGATGAGAGAGAGAGAGAGAGAGAGAGAGAGAGAGAGAGAGAGAGAGAGAACATTATTTTTAAAATATAATTTATTTGATTTGTTGCTCAATTTGATTGTTCATTTCAGTTGCACTGTGAATTTATAGCAGTGCATGTAAAATGATGTAGTCAAGTGAAGTTCAGTGTTATTATTAACACTGCAAAACTGTTGTGCCAGGCACATATTTGTATAACTTCTTAACGCAAAATGATAGAGAGCAAGCGGCAACAATTTAAAAAGTGAACAAATAAAATTATGCAAAACGCTAAAAAGGTGCAGAACAAATTTCGCAACACAACGACTACAAAACGACGAGACGAGGCGAGGCGAGGCGAAACTGTGTGGAGCAAAGTGAAAAACATGACTCCATAATGTATGAAAACTGTTGTCAGAGTGTAAAAATGTCTATTTACATAGTCATGCATCATGAACACACGGGCAGCGAATGCCAGAGAGACAGCGGAAGAGGGAGAGAGAGCGAGAGTTGGCAGAGAGAAAGAGTGAGCAAAAGAGCGTTATGGGTGAGCGGTGGAAACGTTTAGATTTGCGCACACGTGTAGAAAAATTAAAATATATATACATATACGTATGTATATATATATGTGTGTATGTGTGTGTGTGTGTGTAAAAGTTCATAAATTTTAAATGCGACACTCGCTGGCCAGAACGAGACACAGATTGCGGCAAACTATTTGCAAAATAAACTGCACAACACGAGTGGGGAACAGCGGCAGCTGGAGCTGAAGCTGATGCTGATGCCGAAGCTGGTGATGCTGATGCTGAAGCTGTAGGAGCGTGCCAGGAGGCCAGTGTAAATGCAAATAAATCCCAAAAGCAAAGCCCCAAAAAGTATGCAACACTAAATAACAGCAACAACTGGCACACAGTTTGAGGCACGTCAGCAGACGTCGACGCTTCGCCTCTAGCAGCAGTGCTCGCTTCATGGCTCGTTTGCTTGTTAAAAGATAACTGTAACTGCACACACACACACACACACACACACAGACTTTGGCCATATGCAAAATATGCCCACAACTGGACAGGTGCCACGCCCCAGCAGCCGCCAAAAAAATATATAAAAAACGCAGCACAAAGAATGCACGAATATGGCACTGAAATCTCGGCAAAAATATTCTTTCAAAAATATGCATTGCCATATAAAAAGATAAATGATTATTTACTGACATTTGTCGACTCTATTTTATATAAAAATAAAATGAAATAAGTATACAAAATTCTTGCATTCGAATGCATTCGAATATCAGCAATATATGTCGACTACAGGCCAACAGAATTCACTTCACTTTATACGATTTGCTGTCACATATTCAATGCTGCACCATTTGCCTCGCAGTCCCTGGACGACAAAGCTGTACAGGAAGTGCCACATGAAAACAGAGAAATAAATGTGCCATAAAATAAAGAAGATATTGAGAGGAAGAGAGAGAGAGAGAGAGAGAGAGAGAGAGAGAGGAAAGCTGCTAAGAGTTGTGAAGCTTGTTCAATTTGAGATATATAGATCAATTTTTAATTGTTTTTTTTTTTCTATTTTTTTTTTAAGACAGGAAAACTTACAAAAAAAAAAAAATATATATATATTTATGTATTTGTATTTTTTATGAATAAATTGTTCTTATTAGAAAACTGACAAAAATTAATAATTAATTAATTAATTAATTAATAAGAGAATAAATTGCTAAACAAATATTAATGTATATATTTTTTATGAATAAATTATTTTTAGATTCAGTTCAGATGTTCAGATTTTTTTATAAAAAAATATTTTTTTTTAAATAAATAAAAATAATATTCTTTCTAGGACTATTCATAGAGAGCAAAAAAATTCTAAATAAATGTTAATATTATTGTATTTTAAATGAAATGAGCACAAAAATTTCTAAATAAATGTTAATAATATTGTAGGATCAGGAGCGTTTTCCAGTCCAGCATGAGTTTCAAGGTATGGGGGTGCTATTCCACTAAACTAATGAGCCGTATATTAAATTCAGCGCATCGTAGGTGCAACATTTATTCATGAGTTCTCGTTATAGACTAAATTACAGAAACGTATGAGCAAGCGCAGCTTGCTTAAAGTTAGGCGAATGAGTGTAAGTGAGAAGAGTTTGACAATGTAAAGAGACAATTAGTTAGGGTGGACCCATATGTAAGAGTATACATAAGTATGAAATTTCATGTGAACAAATATTAATGATTTTGACCCAACATCCCGGCCCCATTGAATGACACAGTCTTTCAAGAGACAGGAAGTAAAGCTAGTTTGTGAATTGGTCTCCGGATTATGCCCTTTGTAGTGCGGACATCTACAACTCGTACTCGTTGATCTCGTCCAGGAATTGTAGCTGTAATGCGACCCATTATCCACTTCTGAGAAGGCATGTTGTCCTCATGTATGAGAACCATGTCACCGATAGAGATACAGGGCCCTGGTTTGGTCCACTTGGAGCGCACGTTCAGCTCGTTGAAGTAGTCTGCCGACCAGCGTCGCCAAAAACATTGTTTGATACCAGTTACCAAACGCCAGCGGGTTAAAGATGTCAACCTTTCGTCTTCTATGTTGTGTTCAGGTAATGCCCGCAAGGAGTCTCCAACTAGGAAGTGACCAGGTGTCAGAGCACCCAAGTCACTAGGATCTGACGACAGTGGCGTGAGTGGGCGCGAGTTGAGAATGGCTTCTACCTCCGCTGTGATTGTGGCCAATTCCTCAAATGTGCAGCGAGAATTCATTAGGCTGCGCGTCATGAGTCCCTTGGCGCTTTTTACTGCCGCCTCCCAGAGGCCGCCAAAGTGTGGTGCTCTGGGTGGGATGAAACGAAAGTTTATGAATTCATTTGTGCAAAAACTAATTATTGATTGTTGATTTTCTTGCTTGAAGAAGTAGTCCCGAAGATCCTTTAGGTGATTGCTTGCTCCGGTGAAATTTGTGGCGTTATCGCAGAATATATCCACAGGCAATCCACGTCGTGCAATCATGCGCCTCAAAGCGGCTAAGAAAGCATCAGTTGAAAGGTCAGATACCACCTCGATATGTACTGCCTTGGTGGCGAAGCATACGAATATGGCAATGTAGGCCTTACGAGGTGCCTTGCCCTGTATGCGAAGGTAGACGTTGACTGGTCCACAAAAGTCAACTCCACAGTGAGCAAAGGGTCTCGATGGAGTCAATCGTTCTACAGGCAGGTTCCCCATGAGTTGCCGTTGCAGCCTTGGCTTGTAGCGCACACAGTGCACGCATTTCCTTGATATTTGCTTATTTTTGAGTAAAGTGTGAATTTCATCTGCGAAGTGTTGTTGCTGCAGATTCCAAATGATGCAATTAAATGCACGCTGTAGTTCTTGAGGTGTCGGCGAGCGCGTAGACAGCTCAACGGGTTTCCGAAGCACGTGTGTGAAGCGCAGCATCCATGCAACAATTCGCAAGCAACGAAGATGCGAACTTATGTTTCTAAGTGGGTCGAGTAGGTAGTTGCTATTCGTCGTAACCTTGAAAGCTGACTTGCGCATCTCAAGTGTTATGACATCAGGATCTGGTTCGTGCCGTTTCTCCCTTGGCCAATCGTTCGAGCTCCGCTTCAGATAC
Source organism: Drosophila buzzatii (assembly GCA_035045845.1). NCBI lineage: Eukaryota > Metazoa > Arthropoda > Insecta > Diptera > Drosophilidae > Drosophila > Drosophila buzzatii. Next base: position 11,421 of record JAWNOS010000012.1, read on the forward strand.
TCCGGCCCCATAAACCAAATTGATTCGTTCAATTCTATGGGTTTACATCCCCTTGAGACCAGATCGGCTGGATTTGATTGTGTTGGGACGTGTCTCCAATGACAATCCGGTGTGGCTTCTTGTATGTCAGAAACGCGGTTTCCAACAAAGGTTGATAGTGTCGCAGAATGTTGCTGTATCCAATGAAGAACTATCGACGAGTCGCTCCACAGATAGATTGCTTGTTTCGATGTGAAAATCTCTTTAATTTTCATGTAGAGCTGTGCCAACAGATGGGCAGCAGCGAGTTCCAATTTTGGTAGCGATAACTTACGAGTTGGCGCTACTCTGCACTTTGACGTGATCAGGCGAACTTGAACCTTGCCGTCCGCTGCAACTGTGCGTGCGTAGATGCAGCATCCGTATGCACGAATGGAAGCGTCACAAAATCCATGCAACTGCAATTCCTTGGTGTTCGACTGCATACAGAATCGAGGTATTGCCAGTGACTCCAATAACGGAAGCGATGCTGCAAACGATTTCCAAGCTAGGCAAAGTGTTTGCGGCACAGATTCATCCCATTGCAATTTGAGTATCCACAGCTCCTGTAGGATGATCTTTGCAGTCACAATCACTGGCGCTACCAATCCCAATGGATCAAATAGTGAAGATGCTACAGATAAAATTGTCCTCTTGGTGATTGTGTCAATGGAGCACTTGGGTCGAAAGGCAAATAGCAATATGTCTTGACGTTGATTCCATGCTAAGCCCAATGTGCTTGTAACTGAGTCGTCTTCTAGATTCAAATCCTTGATAGTCCTGTCGTCGACAAAGTCTGGGTGATTTGAATGCCATTTTGCTAGTTCAAATTTGCCCTTGCCGAGAATCTTGATGACCTCTGCCTTAAGTTGCTGCAGGCCTTCCGCCGTGTCATGCCCACACAGAAAGTCGTCCACATAGAATGATGACTTGATAGCTTGTGCTCCAAGTTTGTGAGTTTGCATGTGTAGATCGGCCAAATATGTCATACTGCGTATAGCGAGATATGGGGCTGCTGCCGTACCGTACGTAACTGTGTTTAGCTCATCCGTCTGAAGTGGTTTATTTGCCGACTCTCTCCAAAGTATATATTGAAATTTGCGGTCTCGATAATCCACTAATACTTGCCTGAACATTTTCACAACATCGGCAGTGAGCGCATATTTGTATGTTCGGAAGCGTAGCAGAAGCGAGTATAGATCCGTCTGAATGGTCGGTCCAACCATTAACAAGTCATTGAGTGATCGTTGCGACGAGGTTCGATTTGATGCATCAAAGACAACTCGGAGCTTCGTTGAAGTGCTATTTAGCTTAAAGACGCAATGATGTGGTATGTAATTGTGTGGCTCATCAAGCAGCGGTGAGTCTATCAAAGTCATGTGATTCAAATCTTCATATTCATGCAGAAATTCCGTATATGATGCCTTTAGCTGAGGACTGCGATTTAAGCGCCGTTCCAATGACTCAAATCTCAGCTTAGCTGACTCGTATGAAGATCCTAGATGTCTTGGGTCATCCTTAAATGGTAGCCGAACGATAATTCTACCATCTGTTTGTTGACGTACAGTTTGAGTAAACATATGTTCGCACTGCAGTTGCTCAGGTGTGAACTTGTCGTTTGATTTGCTTAAGTATTCAATCTGCCAAAGCCTTTCCAAATTGTTGTTGATTGACTCCTCCTGTGAGAGCGAGTAGTAGTGTGCCTGTCGCTGCGTTCCTTCATAACGTCCAGACACAATCCATCCGAGCAACGTTTTCTGAAGCGTAGGAAGACAAGGACCCAATTTGATTTGTCCCACTGCAAGAATATCAAAAAATGTTTCAGTTCCAATAAGCAAATCGATATGGCGGGTTTTGTGGAACTGCTCATCTGCTAAAGGCGTATTCTTGGGTATGTTCCAAGATGAAATGTCGATGTCCGAATCCGGCTGATATGCAATGTGTGACGTCACGCAGAAATCAATGGGCATCTTGAAATTCTCAAATCGTGACTTGATTGTGGCCGAAGTGCCAAACTTGATGTATGTGTGTGAATCCCCAATGCTGCCGATTCGCATATGCCGTTTGACCTTTGGCAAGCGAAGCGATTGCGCGAACTGTTCCGAGATAAAGTTCACCTGGGAGCACGAATCCAATAGCGCACGGCCGATCCTGTAGCTTCCAGATGCATCCATGACCTCGACGATGGCCGTTGCCAAGATGACTTGGTCAGTTTGATTGGTGTGTGTATGTGTGACAACATTGTTTGAATTAGAAACGTTGGGCATCGTAGCTGCCTCTCGATGTAGTAAGCTGTGATGAAGTTTAGAGCAGAATCGACATCTTTGAGTGGATGGACACTTAGCTGCCTGATGGCCCTTGCCAAGACAATTTAGGCACAGCGCATGTCGTTTTGCTGTCTCATAGCGCTCCGCAATCGACATCTCCTGAAGCCGACTGCAGCGTGAAACTCGATGTTCTGAACTAAGACAAAGAGGACATGAGTGAGTTGAGCAATTAAACGACAAGCCATGTCGCGTGGTTGTCTGGTTTCGATGTTTGGTAGCAACCGCAGTTCGAGCCTGAGTCGATTCGGACTTACCGCATGATTCCAAATATTGGCAATGCCTTTCAACTACCTTTACACATAAATCCCACGTAGGCAACTTGGAATAATCCAATGATTCGTTCCATTTGCGCTTAGTTTCCATATCCATCTTATCCATGACAATAGCTATTAACATTGCTTGCGCGATTTGTGATTCGTTGCCTAGTGATCTTAGCGAGTTGAACAATGCTGTAGAGTTGTCAATCAGACTTCGAATTTCCTGACTGTTTGACTTTGACACACTCTTGAGCATAAACAACGATGATATATTATCCAAAAACACTAATGTGGGATTGTCGTAGCGCTGATTTAAACGATCGAGAGCCTTCCGATAGTTTTCAGGTGTGATCTGAAATGCCTTTACAGTTTCCAATGCTGGTCCTCTTAAGCAGCTAATCAGTTGATTAAACTTCTCGATATGTGATAAGCTGTTCTGTTGATCCACCATTTGAGTGAATAATGCACTAAAATTCTTGTAGTCCGCATAATTGCCATCAAATGTGGGTAGCGTAAGTCTGGGCAACTTGGCAGACGATGAGAGTGTAAGTCCTGATGCCGCAGCAAAGGTTGACTCGTGCATATCTTCAGTAAGTTGCTCTGTTATGCAAACCTTTATGTCTACATACAGCTCCTCCAGATCGGTGCGTCCTGTGTCGGTCGGACATTCCTTTCTATTTGAGTCTGCAAAACCATTGCTTGCTTAAAGTAAGCTTCCAAAATTTCCAAGCGACACTTTAATTCAGCTTGACTTGGTACAGATTTGCCTTCTCTTAATGCGGGATCGACGACACTACGAATGCGGCTAATATTCCGGCGAGTATTCGCGCGCTGTGTTTTAAGACTCTCCAAAGACATGATTCGACCAACAACAACTTATGTTTTCTTTAATTTATATATTTAATAAGCGTTGATCAAATTCACTGCCAGAATTAAAAACACAGAATGCAGAATAATTGGCAAGCGACGAACAATGCAAGTGACAAATTTCACTCAATTGAGCGTGCAAAATATGAGGCGCTGAGTTTCACTCAACTGAGAGTGTAAATATAAAGCGGTGAAGAGCAGCAATGCATGTAACGAATTGCACTCAACTTGTTGTTGTAAGTGCGTTTTATGAGCACCTGCACTTCTTTCTGCTTAGACGAATATGATGGCAAGGCACAATGACAGCAAAAGTGACGTTGAGTATAATGATTGCAAAGCAGAAGCTGCTGTTGCTGCGAAAGAACGAAGAAACGAAAGAGATGACTCGGTGATGCGACAGCGGGGGTCACAGAGCGACAGCGAAGTCAGTCAAAGCAATTAACGGTGTCTCGGCGTAGCGACGAATAGCAAGGCAAAGCATATGTATGCACAGTTAACACTTTGTATGCAGGAACATTCTCGATGATGATGTATATATGTATGTATGTCCATATGTACAAAGCCGAATTAGAACTTTAAATATGTATATTGCACTGAACTTTGAATAACACTGCCCCACGTTGGGCGCCAAAATGTAGGATCAGGAGCGTTTTCCAGTCCAGCATGAGTTTCAAGGTATGGGGGTGCTATTCCACTAAACTAATGAGCCGTATATTAAATTCAGCGCATCGTAGGTGCAACATTTATTCATGAGTTCTCGTTATAGACTAAATTACAGAAACGTATGAGCAAGCGCAGCTTGCTTAAAGTTAGGCGAATGAGTGTAAGTGAGAAGAGTTTGACAATGTAAAGAGACAATTAGTTAGGGTGGACCCATATGTAAGAGTATACATAAGTATGAAATTTCATGTGAACAAATATTAATGATTTTGACCCAACAAATATTGTATTTTAAATGAATACATTATTTTTATAAAATAGCAAATAAAATATAAGAAAAAATTAAATTAAAAAATAAATAAATTTAAAAATAAATAAAAAAAAAATAAATAAAATAAATTATAATTTAATAAAATTTAATAAATTCAATAATTTCTATTAGAACTAACTTGATATCATATTAACGAATGATCTCTTCTAAAACAACTTGAACTGCAACAAATATGAATCAGACATATACTGTTGAAGGGTTTTCCTAATATAAATAAAAAAAAATAGTTTGGTAAATGTAGGTGCAACACAATAAGTTTATTTAATAAAATAAAATAATTACAAGTAATGAGTACAGAATTCAAGTACCGCGACGTCTTCACATATTCAACATAACTGACCGAACCAACACATTATAACTGACCTCACACAATACAATACAACTTACCAATACAACTGAGCCCCCGACTCGATGTGCAGCATGCCTTTTATACTTGCTTCTTTACACATGGAATATTCTGAATTTCTTATTCTAGAAAGTTCTCGAGCAGTTAACGACTTTCTTTGCAACTAAATGCTTACTTCTAAGAATATGATGTTGATGACTTTTTCGAGATCATTCTACAATATATACAACTCCAACTAAAACAACAACAATGCTCCACAGCTCTTAGGCATCATTAGAAAACTCCTACAATCGAAACATTTCTTCTGCAGCCTAAATATCAAAAAAATTTCCATTAAATCCAATCCAGTCCTCAAAAACTGCAGCAACAACAACAAATGCCAAGTACAACAACTATGCACAGATACAGAGCCCAAACACTGCCAAACTACAAAAAACTCTTTTCCAGCCTAAGGAAAAGCTGCTTAAAAGCAATCTCATGTCGTGTATATAGATGTTAGACTTGTCTTCATTAGTGTATTTCGCACCTTTCACTCGTAACTCGCTTCTACAGGGTATGCCCTGCCGACTGCAAGAGCTGTGTGTGCCCTTTGTGCGCCGGAAGTGGCATAATTCAGCAGCGGAAATGTCTGATTTGATTGTATTTAGCACCAAACGGCGACCGCCTAATGAGCAACTTTTAGCTCGCAATTAGCTGTCCGAGAATTAGAGGTGGTCAGCCAGCTAGCTGTATTGTTCTTGGCCAGCACACTGGCCTGGCCGGATTGTGTACGGCCTGTGTCCCGTCCAGGCACGCCATGCGGTTTTGCGCATTCCATTTCACTTTTATTATTCATTCAGCAGTGCAGTAAAAAAAAGTGAGCAAACTTTTTAATGGTTAAAAGCCGTTGCCAGGCTACAAATGTTAATCAAACCCAAGGCGACAGTCGTATGCCCTATGTGAGAACTGCTCAAAGCAAATACTGTTGAAGTCAATTAAAATAAATTTAAATGTTCATTAACTTGACTTAGTTTGCTGCGGATTGAAATGCGTTCAAATTGCATTCACGATGAACTGAATAAATAGATCATATATTTTTGAATCTGAAGAAACCTATCTAGAAGCCTCAATGTCAATTATCGAATTAGCTGGGAAAAATAGCTAAAAAATTGCCGAAAAGCAATTCAATTTAATGATAATAATAATTATTTAATGCTGAAGGTTCAAAACCCGAACATAAATTTCAGTTTGGTGAATTTAATTTAATATTTCTTAATTCATTTGATGTAGGTGAAGAAAGTAAATGCAGAAGAATAATAACTTAACGAGCAAAATAAAATTTAAAAAACAATAAAAGTCATTTAATTTTTTTACTTTTCAAATTTTTAATATTTTAATATTGATTTGAGCTATGCAAATAGATTTTCAAACTTTTAGCTGAAACTATATTATCTTTTTATCGGCAAAAATTAAAAGTTGTTTTAAAAATTGAATTTAATTATTGTTGAAAATATCATGCGATATGTATCGATTACAGCATTTACCATATCTATGTGATAGGTATCATCTCTAAGTCAGTCACAAATAAATGATTGTTGTGAAAGCACAAGCGCGCGGTTTATTTTGTTTTATATTTCAATTTAAATATAACTTCCGTGCATACGGATGGAGAAACGAAAAGTCTCTATCCAACAAGTCTCTATCTATCCAATTCCCAGGAAAAAAAGTTTATATTGAATTAATAATAATAATATTGAAATAATATATGCAGCATTCAAATTTAATTTAATTATTAAAATTATTTTAATTATTAACATTTGTTTTGTCTAATCAGAAAAAAATAATAATATAGAGTTATTTGCAGCATACAAATTTAATTATTAACACTTGCATTGTCTTTTTGTATTTAGAAATTTCACGGATTTATTCATTTTATTTTATTTAATTTAGCACTTGTTTTGTCATCATATTTGCAACAATTTTAAAGTATTATTAAAGCCAATTAGTTTGTTTTTAACTAAATTATTTTTAATAAATAAATAAAATAAAGTAAGCCATAAAATTAAAATTTGTACAATAAATTCAAAGTTGAAATGACATTTAAATAAAAATGAGTTTATTATTATTTTTTGTCAGCAGCATTAACAATGCAGCATTTTAATTTTAACTTTATAAACAATATATTTATTTTTATATTTTTTTAACATTGTTAAATGAAGTATATATAATTAAAACTATAATTTATACTTAATATTTTACTGAATTAATTAATTAATTAATAAGTTATTATTTTTATTTATTTTTTATATTTAAATGCTCAGCAGCTTTCAAATATTAATTTAATTATTAATCAAATTATTTATTTTCTGCTTTATCAAATATATTTTTATAAATCCTTATTTAATATACATTTTAAATTTAGCTCAACTTATAACGAAATTTTATATCAAACATTTTCACAGCTTTAGAACATTATTTTATTAGCTTTCAAACTACCGCAAACAGCTCTCGTCTCTTTCATATCTTTTTTTTATCCATTTTTAGTCATTTTCTAAAGTTACTTTGGACTCGCCCCGAGCAGCGTATCTTTTTAATGAGCTCTATTATCAAAGTATTAGTGTGGACAGACTTCTGTGGGGATTATGAAACATATGTACAAATATATATTTATATATATATATATGTATATAGCTGTATATGAGCATTTGTGCGTGTGTGCGTGGCCTATCTACACAGATTTTCACTTTATGTCCGTCCTGCTTGTGACTAACGTGAAGTTAATGTAAAATCGCAGAAAGTTTTTCGAGCATTTTATGGGCACAGGATGCAAACCTTTGACAAGCATGGCAGTCATAACTTTTAATGCTCTTGTTGGCTGTCATGTGGCACGCCCACAACACACACACAGAGAGAGAGAGAGAGAGCAGCAAAGGCCGCCCCTTGAAAGACATTTACAGCTTTACAGCTTGCCGCAATGAAAGTTTTGTTTCCGTTTTGCCCGTTGTTTTTGCTTGATGCTTTTCAATGGCAGATTTCCTGCTTCCTGTTCGCGAACGACGACCCAAAGTGGTTCCCATTATTTTTTTTTTTTTTTATTTGTCCTTTCTGTTTTTGTTGTGTATTTATATTTTTTTTTTTAGCACCGCTCCCGCGCAGCTTCTATGCAGATATTAAAATGGTATAAAACTGGACAAAACGAGCACCCGAAAACCAAACAACAACAGCAGCAACAACAACAATGGCGAGCTAATTAAAATCATTTCATAAATTTGCCATTCCTTTGGGTACAGCAGCAACAAAGTGGCCCAAAAAGTGGCCAACAAGCAACTGGCAAGTCTCTGGCCAGCGCCCAAGGACACAAACAACTGGTCAGAGTAGAAGTAAAGCATCTACAACTCTGCCTCGCCTCTGGCCGGCTGGACGTGGTAGCCTGCGGCTGGGACGCGACACGTGCAATGGGCGCGTCAAATAGGAATTCATTAACAAAACGTTACGCAAAATTTTAATTAAATATTAAAGCCCAAAAGTTGTGCGCAATTTATTTTTATTTTTCCCTCTGTTGTTGCTCCTGTTGTTGTTCTTATTATTATTGTTATGCGACAGTTTCTGCACGTTCCCCACGTTCATAATAGAAATTTGTATGCTCTATTTATGCCCGGCAGCAGCAACTTTCGCTTTCACTGCTCTCCGATAACCAAGCAACGCCCGGCTGACATTCAACTCGAACTTTTCAATTCAAGCCTGCTCGCATTAAATATACTTTTGTTTATGCCAATTGTCATTAGATTAATTAGCGAAGACGAGCCAAAAGACGTCAGAGCTTAGACAAGTAAATTGACATGGAGAGCAGTAAAAAAAAAATATATATATATAATAAAATAAATAAATTAATTAAGTATACGACCTGTCTGCGCCGCCAAAGCCAACAGCATTATAAGCCGGAAAGCAAGTGCATGGCTAGCGACTGAGCCAAAAATATAAAGCCCAAGCAGAAGCAGACATATGTATATTATATATATATATATACATATGTATATATATACATATGTATATATATATACAAACAGTTGGCATGCTCCGTTTGCCTGCGGCATTTAATGTATCTTTAATTTCCCCAGAGGTTAATGTCGCACACAATCAGAGAGAGGTGGCAAAACCTCTATGTGAAAATATCACAAGTTTCTACTTACAATGCGGATTAGTTTAATAGCAACAGATAACATGAAGCTAAACTGAAGGCCAACGCCATTTCGTTAAAAAAAAATAAAAGCGCAAATGTGCTGTGGGCGACATGAAATGATGGAAGGCACCTAGTATAATCCTGTTTAGATCAAAGAATCTGTTGTTGGAAGGTTATGGCTAATGTATATACTATATATTTATATAAATTACATATTTATTTTATTCAGTATATTCTAGTATTTGTTTTATAGCTATGGCTATAGCTATTACATTTTATATATACATACATATTTCTTTCATTCAATCTTTTCTAGTATTTGTTTTAATCTTTATTTCTCACTCTGCTTAAGTTCAAAGTGTAAATATTTTAATAAAGCGCGAATATTAATTTTAATTTAATTTTAATTTATTTTTAATTAATTTATTTATTTTATTTATTTATTTGATTAGTTTTTATTCCGATTTCTACCTTTTTTATTTTTAATTGTTTTTAATTGTATATAGTTTTTATTGTGAATGCTGAGCCGTTGAAATTGTGCAAACAGGGCATAATGTTTTTTGTTTACTATTTGTATTATTTAATATATTTATATATTTATACTTAGATTTTTTAGTATTTTTTTTTTTTTTTATATATATATTTGTTTTTTTTTAATCTTCAACTATAATATTTGACAATGTTTTTGGGGCTTTGCTGGCATATTATTTATTTATTTAATATTATTATTATTTATTTTTATTTATTTTTTTTTTTTTTTTTGTTTTTAATATTTAAATCTTCTATATATCATGTTAAATATGTTATAAAAAAAAAATTAATAATATTTGACTATGTTTCTGGGGCTTTGCTGGCATATTATTTATTTATTTAATATAGTTACACTTAAGATTCTTCAGTATTTTTTTATTATTTATTTTTTTAATATTTTAATATTTTATATCATTAAGATTCTTCAGTAATTTTATTATTTATTTTTATTTCATTTTTTTAATATTTTATTCTTTTATATCATGTTTCACTATATCTATTTAAATATCTTAATTAAAAATAAATAATATTTGGCTATGTTGTTTAGCTTTGCTGGCATATTATTTATTTATTTAATAGAATTACACTTAAGTTTCTTAAGTAGTTTTTATTATGTGTTTTTTTTTTTTTTTAATTTTTTGTTATCTTCAACTAACAATAACTTTCTTATCATGTTCCACTTTTTGTTTGTGGACATGTTTAAAGTAGGATAAGAACTAAAGAACTATAAGTGTATATAAATATATTAAAATGATTCATATGAATATATATTTAAATATATGTATGTATAAGGTTTCATATAGTATTTGACTCCTGCTTTAAGCCTTCACTTTTATACGTCTAACGCGCTCAGTTGCATTTATAAATTATAATTGAAGAGCAGACTGTAGCTAAACACATGCGCAGCACTGTGAGAAACACTCATGTGAAAGGCTACGCATGAGCATCAATGTGTGCGTCTCTGTGTGCGCGAGTGTGTGTGTGTGCATGTGTGTGTGTTTGGCTGTGTCATGTACACTCCCATTTACTGAGAAACAATCACACATGAGTGCACCCGTGCAGCCTCGTGTGCTAGCGCGCCTCTCTGTGTGTGTGTGTGTGTGTGTGTGTGCGTATACGTATTAATGCCGAAATACAAATTGGAATTGGAATTGGAAATGGAATTGGGAGAGAGCAAGAGCAAGAGCATGAGTGAGAGTGAGAGGGACAGAGAGAGCGAGAGCGAGAGCGAGAGCGAGAGCGAGAGCTAACTGTCTTTGGAGTATAGTTTGGCTGCAGCACTTTCGTATTCCTTTTTTGTTTCGCCGGAATGCCCCTGACGATAATAATGACTTGTAGTTAATGCCGCTAAGCGTCAATGCGCCGGCCGACCGTTTTCCAAAAATGGAACGGAATGTGGTAACAAATTAAATGATGGGCATGCTCATGATCGATGCGATTGCTAGACAACAAACCCTTCTGCCTTTGGTCTAATGATGCCGCTGGGAGCGGAAATGTGATGCAATGCAACTAATTAACTTGGCCAAAACTTTTGGCCCCAGCTAAGTTGGCTCACTGTATTTCTTTTGCACTCTGTTTGTGTTTGTTGTTGTTATTGGCCTGTCGACAGGTCGCTGTTTAATAAAGCTGGCAAAAATGCAAATGAACTACGTTCCAGGCAGAGAGAACTGCGGCGGCTTCTGCTGCTGCTGTTGCTGTTGTTGCTGCGCCTGCGACTGCTGCTGCTGCTGTTGTTGCGGCTGCTGTTGCTGCTGCTGCTGCTCCTCTTGAACCTGACCAACAATTTCAATGAGAATGCCATGGATTTTGCATTGGGCAATTCATGAGCCACGCTCGGTATGCCAATAATTTATAACGGAAGCAGCATCCATGTATGTGTGTGTGTCTGTGTGTGTGTGTATGTGTGCAAGTGTTGCTGTGTGAATGAGTTGTGTGTTTTGGTCGCCAGGCGTTGCCATAATTGCCAGAGCAACTTGTTAATGGCTCGACAGGCTCCTTCACATTGCTGTTGTTGCTGCTGCTCCTCCGACTCCTGCTGCTGTTGCTGCTCCTTCTGTTGTTGCTGTTGCTGCTGCTCCTACTCCTACTTCTGCTGCTGTTGCTGCTCCTATTCCTACTCCTACTCTGACTCCTACTCCTGCTGCTCCTCCGACTCCTGCTGCTGCTGCTGCTTCTGCTGTTGTTATTGCTGCTGCTGTTGCTGTTGCTGTTACTGTTGCTGTTGCTCCTACTCCTACTCCTACTGCTACTCCTAGTCCTACTGCTACTCCTACTCCTACTAATACTCCTACTCCTACTCCTACTCCCTACTCCTACTCCTGCTCCTACTAATACTCCTACTCCTACTCCTACTCCTACTAATACTCCTACTCCTGCTGCTCCTCCAACTACTGCTGCTGTTAGTTTTCCTCCTCCTACTCCTGCTGCTACTCTTACTCCTGCTGCTGCTGTTCCTACTCCAACTCCTGCTGCTACTACCCCTACTCCTGCTGCTCCTACTTCT
>JAWNOS010000013.1:0-67271 GCA_035045845.1 Drosophila buzzatii
CCTTTCTTGGGCTAGGCTTTGGCTTACAAACAGCTTTAACTCGAATTATCTACGTAGCTTAAGAACTTCTATATGCTTCAGCTGTTTCTGAATCTAAGTCTCACAATTTAGTCGCTGTAGCTTTTGTGGCAAAATCAGATTTATTTTTCAGCTTCTTTACTCGATTATTACTCAATTATTGTCTGTATTATCATCTTCATTTCTTAATTTCTAGTTATTGTCTTTACTTCTCTAGTTTTCGCTAGTTCGGTGCATTTTTTGCACAATTGATAAAAATGTGCTCTTCTCAGTTGCATTGGAAAATTTTCTACATTTTCTCAGAATAAAAATAGTTTATAAAAATTGAAAAATAATTCCACTTCAACTAGACTAAAGAGCATTGCTCAGTTGTTTATACAGAAATAGAAAAATTTTGTTTTATAAATCAATTCTGCAATCCGCTTTTAAAATATTCAATTGTACAAACAAATTTCATGTTCACTTTATTTAAATATTGCAACTTTCAGCAAGTGTTGTCTAGCCTTTTTAATTAGTGCTAGTGCAGCTATTTAGCTTATAATCTACCACATGAAGATCTAATATATTCAACTGAACTTTAACATAAACTCATCTGGTCACGCGATATTTCTTATCTATTTAACATTTAATTTGACCACACAGCACATTCTGAAAAAAAAAAAGAAACAAAATTATTGTGCATTTTGATTAACTTTTGCGTATATAGACGGCATGGCTAATTTAATGATTCGCCTCTTGTTTATTTACAAAATAAACTTTTCATGTGGACTGTGAAATTTGGCACGTGTGTTGTCGGTTTGCCTCTGTTTGTATATGCGAATCTGTACAAATGTGTACATTCATGTGGTCATTCTTTTAAAGGCATAACAATGAAGCCGCTTACAATAACAGACAATCGCTCTGGCAGCTGCTGGCAGTTAGGTAAACAAATCAACAACAACGACAACAACAACAATAGCAACTCTGAAACAACATTTTAAATCGCTGCAAACATCAAAACGTTAACAAACACCGTGGCAAACCACAAAAATGGCTGTGTTGTTGTCGTTGACTTTTTGGCATTTTTCGCAAGAGCCGAAAAAAGAGCGTATGCGAAACATATACAAGCTGTAGTTGTAGCTGAAGAGTTGAATCTGTGTATCTGGGATCTGAGTGTTGTGGCAAACGTGGACAGCAGTGTCAAATACTTGGACAGCGAACGATGTCACGGACTCTTGAAACGTGCGAATTTAGCCGCAGATTCTGTTTGGGTTTTCGCACTGATTGTTACAGTTGTTTATATACCCTAGAGAAATTTTTTAAATGGTGTAGATTAGCTGTGTAAATATTTATGCTAAAGGCAGCGAAGTCAAGTGACATTTTATAAAATTTAAATATATATTATTATATATATTTTTTATTTATTTTTATATATTTCATTGCTGAATCTTAGTCAATCAAATATTACATCAATGCTATAATTTAGTTGTTTCAGATTTATATATAAACTTATTATATATATAAATTTATATTGATTTTTATAGATTTGTATTACTACATTACTGATATTGATTAATATATTACAATAAATTTTATAGTTTCCATCAGTCAGCTCAGCTCTAGTCTATTGAAGACTCTGAAGCTTGTTTTCATCACATTTTTAGTTCTCTCACTGACATTTTAGGTACAGGGTATTTCGAAATCGTCTACCTCGATAGCTGCGTAAGGTTTTTTGCGCATTTTATTTGGAAACATTGCGACAAATGCCTGTGGGCGAAAGGGGAAGAAAAGAATAGAATGCTGACTTCATGTGGGTAAATTATGAGACTAGGTTATCTCGGTGCACATTTAATGGAACTGAACGTTGCGATTGCACAAATTGTGAATTATTTAAATTGTATTTATATATAAATCTGCGTGTGTATGCCGAGAGTATGTTTTTATTATAATTGAGCGAATTGAAATAGGTGTATATAAATAATAACAATAATATTTATACATATAGCAGAAACGAATAATAAATATTTCCTTCATAATTAATACTATCCAAAACTAACCGAATTGACTTTAAATCATTTCAAGCATTTAACAAAAACTTTTTGTTGACAGTTCGCTGATAAAATTATTGAAAAAAAAAAGAAATAAAAAATGAATAAAATGAAATTTGGGATGCAGCAATATCGGGCAATCGTGGAGCACGTGTCTCGCTCGCAGAATAAAACGATTTGAGTCCGCACAGCAACAGAGCCACACGTGACAGGGAAAATCGTAACGTTCAAATTTCCGGATCGAAGCGGTCATTTAGGCAAGCGGCGTGCCCGTCTCCCATTGGCCAGAGCACAGTGCTCAGTGCTCAGTGCTCAGTGCTCAGTGCCCAGTGTCCAGTGTTGGTGAGGTCAGCAGCTCGCAGCTGCAATGCGAGCAGCACCCACTGGCAGGGGTGCTGGGTACACGCAATTCGTAGCATTTATTGCGTCACTCGAACACGTGAACTCCGCTCTAAGCAGTTTAAAATTAAACTTAATTATTAAACGATTCCGAGCAGCGCCAAGCTAATTTGACTTACATGAATGAATGAAATTTCTCACTGATAAGTTGCACACACACACATACACTCGCACACACACACACACTCACATACAAATATGAAACACAGCCCAACCCGCGGGCAGCGCTCAAATCGCACATTGAATATCAATTTGTGTGGTCGCGCGAGTTGGCGGCGAGTCGAGGAAACCGCAAACTCAGCAAATTAAGTATTCGATCCGGTGACCATACAAACTGCCGACTAGGCACATATGTATGTATAAATACATACATGCATACATGTGTATGTATTTATGTATGCACGTTTGTAGTGCCAAGACTGCCAGACAATGCGAGACAGTCACATAAATGCGCATAAACCATGCGAAACCGTCTATTATCGGGCATATCAATTATACAATCATCTATGCTCTCAAATTGCCAAATCGTTTGACATTAGTATAATTATAATCGGTCCGATAATCGGTTAACCGTGTCTGTAATTTAGTAAATATTTAGTAGCAATTATAGATTTTCATTTAAAGTGGTAAACATAATTTTATATATTTATATTTATATAATTTAAAAAATATATATTTTAGGTGTTGAATGTATTGAACTTTAATATATATTTGAAATAACTAATTAATTTAATTTAACTAATTTATTTAATTTTTAGAATTTAAGTTCGATTTGTTGTTTGCTGTCAGGAATATTTTTTATTTTCTTTATTTATTTATTTTTTTTTATGTAATTATTAATTTCGTAAGTCTGAATGAATAGTATTCAACAGAAACATACAATTTTCATATGTATATAAATATATTTATATAAACATAAGTAGAATAATAATAAAAAATATAAACAAATTTTAATGAAGTGAATATTCATACAATTTAGTCCTCATTTTGAAAGTAAATTTATAAATAAATAAAATTAATTAAATGCTGAATCTTCAGTAAACTAATATGAAATCAATATTAGTTGTTGATAATTTAAAATTTTTGAAATATTTAGAAATTTATTATTTTAATATTACAATTTTTCAAAATAAATTCATTTTAAAATTATTAAAAAATTTTAATTTATTATTATATTAAAATTATTCAAAATTATAAATTTAAGATAAATAATTCAAATATTTATTATAATAATTTTTATTTAATTTTGAAATAATTTTAAATAGTCAACAACAATTAAGATTGATTTTTAAACTCTTTTTAAGCAAAAATTAAGTTTGATTTATTGATTGGAATCAGAGGCTGGTCATACAATTTATGCCAAACTGTACAGCACCAAGGCTGTCTGTTAGACTCGACTGATCGACATTTGCTATAGCTTGTGTATGTATGTATGTACATACATATGATCAACATTTATACACCAAATTAAACTCTAGACTTTAGATAGCTGTAAGTGCTAAGAATGTGTCCCAAAATGTTCACTATAGCTGACTGCTATAATTAAATGTCTGCTCTATTTACATGATTATCTTGGGCAGTGAGTTCCGAAGAATTTCTAATTTTTTAAAATCAAATTTTCATTAATATATTAAAATAAATCTCGTGATGAGTGTTTCAAAGCTTCCCAATTTCATCATAAATTTGGCTTTAAAAAGTCAGTAGCTTAAATATTTTGTAAATTTATAATGTAGTCAATATCAATCTGTGGTTTGGGGTAGAGCATGTGGTTTGCGGTCTTTCACTAGCTTAATTAACGATTAAGGCAGCTGCCAAGTCCTAAACACAGTTGGCTTTCATTGGCCAGTGGTTTTTGGTTACGATTTGGTGTATTTGACATGCAGAGCACGTGCAAGTCTCCTGGTTGGGGATATCTTGTTAATGGTCTATTAATGCGGGCGCCAATTGCGGTTGCCAGGTAACGGGCGGTCTATTGTGAGTATGAGTAATATATACATATACATACATACATATATGCCGCACCGACCTTCAACAAGTTGCCAACTGAAAAGTCGACGTCGCGTCGCGTCGCGTCGCACAGCCTCGACTGCTGCACAGGAAGCGCGTTAATTAGCAAATAAATAAAAAGCGTGCCGGCAAACAAGACACGCACATTGCGCATATGTGAATGTGCATGTATGAGTGACTGAGTGTATGTGTGTGCCATGCTGATACAGAAACGTACATATGTATAAGTACATTTGTAGCTACTATATCTGCTGGGCCTCGGTTCGAGCATCGCTGCTGCTGCTGCTGTTGCTGTTGCTGCTGTTGCCGTGCCACTGGCTTTTGCTGATTTCAATGCATGACGATGCCAACGTGAAAATTCTTAATGCTGCCTCTGCAATTCATATTTCCCATTGGTAGTTTTTCATATGCGCTGCAAGTTTATCTTACTGAGGTCGCTGGACAACGGCAGGCCATATGGCAATACTAGACTATAAAATATTTATTTCTTTTTGTATTTTGCAATTAAATTAAGTGGAAATTTTATGTGTATTTTTTTGTAAAATCATTTTATTTACGTTTCACATTTCTAAAGTACTTTTAAATGATTGCGTAAATTGTATTAAATGAGAGTGAATGATATAAAATTGGTTTTGCCATGCACTTAAGGTTACAAAGTGATTTATTTATTTTGACTAAAATGTTTAAATTGTTGAGTACCTTAAAGCTGGGAGAAAGAAGAGAAATGGGAGACCTTGAAATTGAAATGAAAAATATGTAATACATTTTTAATTTATATACACTTTAAAAATATTATTAAATTTATTTAAACTTAAATAAATAATATAATTAGGCCTTTAATATATTAAAAAAAAACTTAATTTTTTAATGTTTTAAATAAAAAAAAACAAAAAAAAAAACTAATATTTATTATTATAAATATTATCAAATATATTTAGACTTTTCATCTACTCAAAAAAAAAAAAAATAAATAAATAAATAAATAAAATAAAAAAATAAAATAATAATAATAATAATATTTAAACATTTAATAAATTTTATATCTTCATATATTTAAAAATATACTTAAGCCTTTAAGGTATTAAATTAAAAAAAAAAAAAAAAAAAAAAAAAAACAAGAAAATCGAGTACTTTTTATATTTATTATTATAAATACTAAAAAATATATTTAGACTTTTCATCTACTTTAAAAAATTTTGTTTAAACATTTAATAAATTATATATCTTTATATATTTAAAAATATACTTAAGCTTTTAATGTATTTAATTTAAAAAATATACATATTTAAGAAAATCTAGTATTTTTTATATTTTTTCTAATAAATTAATCAAGAAATACTGCGAACCTTTGCTTCTCAGTCAATCACATAGGCCAAACAATAAGGAAGCTCATTTCAAAGTTCGGTTAGCCTACATTTTTCAAGTTTTAGTTAGCTTAATAGTAAATTTATAGATGAGAGATGAGATACATAGGGCTACACAAATTTATCATGCAAGTTACCTAAGAGTATTATAATTTCATTTTTAACTAAAATCTATAAAAATAAAATCTATAAATATAAAAAGAAAATAATAATTCGATTTCAGTTTAGCTACAAATCACAAATAAAATAAAATAAAAATCTAAATAATTGTATCATTCATAGCTCATTTATAAGTTCATATAGCCTTGTGTCTGTCTTTCGACTTGCCAAGTTGCAGACTTTTCTTCTTCTTCTTTCTTTTCCTTTTTTTTTGCCTCCCTCACTTGTAGGCGCAGTCGCGTATTCTGTTGGCTTTCGACTTTTCCCCGCTTACACCGTTGTGCACGTAATTGAAAATTAACTTGTCTCGCTGACTGCAAGCTGTACCTTTGCTTGTGTTTCCTTGTGCTTTGCTGCTAGGCTGTCAAGGATTTCGTTGGGCAGATGCGTGCTGCATATTGATGTGACGCTGCGGCTTGCACAGCTATGAAAAGTGAGGCGATAGATTGAATGAACGCAAGGCGAAAGCAGTTACTTAAGCATACTTTTTTCTTTTTATTTACAATACTTGATGGGCTTAACTAGTTAAAGCTATAGTACACCAGCTACGAGACTATACAGAGAACCAGGAGTTGTTTTTTTTAAACTATTTAGCGTATCTGTTCGCTACCAGAAACTGCAGCGGCTTACAGGATTCATGGGCGTGCCCGGGGCACAGTTGAAGACCTCAGCGAATTCGGGCATCTGAGCCAGGGCATAGTTCAGACGTTTGCTGCCCGTATCGTGATAGATGTCCGCCTCCTCGCCACAAAAGAACTGCGCAAATTGGATAAAGTACAAGCGTCCATTGTGACGCCTCTCCAGCGGGTCCTTCATGTACGTGTTCAGTGCCAGCCGTGTGCCGCTGATGTCGGCGATGCGTTCATTCAACATCACATGCTCGCTGTCATTGAGGCAATTCACTGCCCTCAAATAGTTCTTGTTCTGCACCAACTGATCGCTGTAGTCGCGCATTTCGCCCTGGGCATCGTAGTCCACGAAATAGGTGTCGATCGAGTGCAGCATCTCGTGGCCCAGCGTGTTGGCCAAATCGCCATAGAGCAGAGCTGGCCAAAATTGTGACTCGTACAGCGGCAGCTGCATATAGGCATAGGGCATAATTATAATGCTGCCCAGGCAATAGAAATAGGGCGTGGCATCGATATTATCGAGCAGCTCTGGGCCATGATGGTTGAAGCTGAACCACACCTGACGCAGCGCCGCATCCTCTGTACGCTCCAGCTCGGCCAGATGATCGTAGTAATGCAGCAGACTATTCAAATGATTCTCATAGAAATCATTGCCCACTCGCCAATGCTGCACGCACTCCATATAAAACTGATCGGTCACATTGCGCGGCAGATTGCCGACATTAATACGCAAACCCTGCACCTTATCGAGCAGAGCGTCCAGCAATGATGCATTCAAGCCGAGCACATTGAGTCGCAGCTGCTGGGCGAATTGTTGCTTCAGTTCCTGAAAGACACCGAAGATGACATGCTCATCCGCTTGCCGTTGCTTGCCATAGTAGTTACGCTCGTAGGCAAAATTCATGGCCAGATAGAGAGTCTTGCGCATGTGCTGAACACAACTGATCGCTGAGCTCGCACTGAAGCTGGGCTGAGGATTGCTCAGTGGATTGTGTGGCAATTGCATGAGATGCTGCAGAAAGCGTGCCCAGCTATAGAGCTGCAGTAGACGTGGCTCGGCTCGATTGAGATAGTTGATCAATTGACGCAATGCTGGCAGATCGTCGGCCAGCAGCTGATAGTTGCTTGGATAAATGGCGCCCAGTTGCAGTTGGAGTACGTGCGTCCAGTTGAGTGCCGGCAGCTCTTGCTGCAGTTGCTCTAGCGTGTAAGTGGCGATTTCCTCATCACTGCTGTCCTTTGGTGGCTGTGCCAGTTCTTGCAGCTTCTGCTCCAATTGCTTGAACTGTTCACTCAACTGCTTCAGGCTGGGCAACTGGCCGTGCGTATGCCGCCTCAGCGCGTTGTAGATGCTCCCGCTGAGATTCAGATTGAGATAGTAGTTGTGCGGCATCACAACAATCATATGCTGGCTGGCATTGTGCTGGCTCACTTCGATCTTCACATAGTGCTCGTGATAGCCATAGCGCCCAAGCACCGCCAACAGATCGGCCCAATGGTGGCCGGCAATGTGTGGTAGCTGTTCCAAGTAGCGACGTAGCCGTGGCTTGCCCAACGACCGGCAGCTGTGATAGTAGCGCAACAGTTTCGCATACAAGGGCAACGAATGTTCCGGTGAGCGAGGCACATGCAATAGCCGCTCGAACAGTTCCACATAGCGATGATCGATGCGTGCGCCGCTCAGCGACATGGCCGACTCGCCCATCTTATGCACCGATCTCCAATTGCCACAGGCATATGCATAGAAATCCTGACAGGCATCCAGCTCTGGTCGCATATATCGCTTCAGCAGTTGAATATGCCTCAGATTGATATCTCTACTGCAGGCTGGCTCCGTTGCTCCCTCGGCCGCTGTCAGCCGGCAGCTTTGATTGAGATGTGCAGTGGGCAGTGTCTGGACTCTGGTCAGCAGAAGCAGCAGCAGGAAGCAGCAGAGTTCCCACAGCTGTCGCATTTTGTGTTGTCTGTTGTTTGACTTTTCTTTTAGTTTTTAACACTTTTCAAAAACGTTTCCTTTTAATAACAGATTTATTTGTTTTCTCTTGTATCTTTGTTTTAGTTCTGTATAATATACACTGCGCTTCGGAGCAGCAATTGTTGTAGTTGTTGTTGTTGTTGTTGATTTATTTGATTTCCTTTAGGCGCACACATGTCAGCAAATTGTTTCGAAAATTATATTTCCTAAGCTTTTGATTTGAGTATTTTACAATTTTCGTTTTTTATTTTGCAGAAGGTTTTGTTGCGCGTTCGCCGCTTGCTAAAAATCAACTAAAAACTCGTTTCACGCGTTTCCATTTTTTATGTATTCGTTTTTAATTCATTCAAATCACACTCATGAGTGCTTGAGACTGTGTGCGTGTTTAATTCTTGCAGCGCGCTTTTTACATTTGTTTTATTTTATTTGTATTTGTATTATTTTATTTTATTTATTTTATTTTTTTTTGCTTGAGTTGCTTATCAACGTTTTAAATACGTCTTTTCTTTTAGTTAGTGTACGGCTGGCTTATCTATGATACACTGTCAGAAACGTGCATGTATTTGTAAAAGTATTAAATAAACTTATTTCCATACAAGAACATACTTAGCTATCGTGAAATATGCGAAGATATTGCATAAGAAATTGCATCAGATCATTTTTGCATAATTTAGCAAATTGTAATTAAAGTTTTACATTTCATAATGCTTTAAAGTATTCATATTGAATTTATTTAATATATTTACGCATTTCTTTTTTTAATATCGAGGCATAATTTGATGTTGCAATTGTGAGAAAAATCTGTATAGCAGTGTATGTTAAAATAGGGCAATATTTTGTCTATGTTTGACCGTACAGAAAATTTTCCACTGCAATCGGTTCGTGTTTTGGTCTATATGATAGAAATATTTATTTATTTATTTTTAGCTATTTAGTTTGTAAATAACAAAATGCAAACATTATTAAATTATATTATGATAAAATATTTTGTTGATTTATTTAGTTTCCAAATAAAGAAATACAAATTTAGTTAAAATTTGGTATTTTACAAATTATGATAGAAATATTTTCTGAACTATATAGTTTGCTGACAAACAAATAAAGAATTTATTAAATTGAGTATTTTATATATTTTGACAGCAATGTTTTGTTTTTTTTTTTAGTTATTTAGTTTGCAAATAAATAAATAAAAATGTATTAAAATTTACAATTGTATATATTATGATAGAAATATTTTTTTCTTGCTATTTAGTTTGATAATAAACAAATCAAATTTAATTAAAATTTTCTATTTATAGTTGGCAAACAAAATAAATAAATAAATAAATTTCTATTAGGCTTTGCACAGTTTTGCTTTCTGTTTTTAATTTAAACTAAATACAAATATTAAAATTTTTCGATTTCTATTTAAATTAATTTTTGTAAAAAATTATTTTTTCAATTTAAACTATTTTTTATATTATATATTTATTTTTTCAGTATTTCAGTGCAGTTTTGTTCGACTTGAATTACAATTCGAAAATTATTTCAATTCATGTTTTAGTTATTAATTGTCATCGGCGTCGCCATCGTACGGCTGCCTAGCGCTGATAAGGCATTGGATGACGCAATTCGGTGTTGCAATTAATGATTAACCTTACGCACGAGAGGTTCGCACGGGGGTCAGAGGACGGCAAGTTGCTGCGATATGCTGCTGTCCATGGTTTATGCATTTACAAAACATTAACTGTAGCTTTCGTTGGCTGCTTGAACGATTGGATAGGGGGGCCTGTCCACTGCGCATTGGACTTTTGACTTTTCGACTGGCTGCCGGCTGCCAGCAAGGCGCGATTGGCGAGTGGCATGTGGCGAGAGATGTGATATGAATTTGATGGCAATCGTTTCCTTTGTGTTGCCGTCCATTTGTGACGTTTTTCAGCATTTGCCGCCTTATCGGGCTCATTAGTGATCCGATAGAGCACAATTTGTCGTTGACTGATTGTTCTGGCACTAATTGTACAATTGCTTTGTTTTTTTCTTTTCTTTTTATTTTCTTCTATTGTTTTTATTTTACAAATCAGTTATATGATTTGAATTTTTTTCGTTATATATGTGTAAGTCTTTGCATAAGAAATTAGAGTTATCTGTTGAGGCCGGGTTTTCATTCGTAGATTTATGCATAGAATTAATTAAGTGTTTAATATATATATATATATATATATATATATATATATATATATATATTTTTTTTTTTTTTTTAATTCGGAAATCTAATTGTTTTCAACTGAACAGTTAACGACTTAATTAATTTACTTAAATTTTTATTAAGTCAACTTAATGACAGAAATATTGAAAACTATTTTTATATATAGTATAAAATTATTTAGAATATTTTTATTTATTTTTATTTGAAAATATATTTTCAGTTTATTGTTCTGTTACTTTTTACGCAACTTAATAAAACATAAATTGAAAAAAAATAAATAAAAAATTAAATTTAAATTAAAATATTAAAAAGAGTTAAGTAAGTGAACTAAATAAAAAATAAATTAATTAAATATATTTATTAATGGCAGAACAATTGAGTTATGCATTAGGTAGTGACAAGAAATTGAACGATATATTTTTAGTCAAGACCAGTTTCATTTGGGCTAGGGCTTCTTGTTTCTCTCCTAGTTCTAATGAGGGGTTAAAATATCTTTTGGAGTGCAACAGCTAGACGATATGCCTTTGGTCTATTATCTCTAATATATTCTGCTGAAGTTTTATTTAAATTTAAGAGCTCTCAATGTGATTCTATTTTATTTATATTATTTAAAAAGGATATTGATATTTATTTGTTACACTATTTGCATAGAGGTTTTGTAAAAATGTATGTAACAGGCAGAAGGAGACGTCGCAGACCACATAAATGATATATATTCTTGATTAGCACAAAAAAAGAAGTTGATATAGCCCGTCCGTCCTTATGAATGTAAATATTTCGGACGCTACAAAAGCTAGCGAGCTGAATGCACGTATGTTAGTTCGCAGTACTAGTTTATTTTGCTTTTTTTCTCGATAACTCGTCGCATTTCCTAATTATTCCTCTTATTCCTATTATGCGAAAAGAAGAAGAGTATTAGTTTTATTGTATCGTAGTCGAGCAGTCTCGATTAGAGCCTTTTTTTTGTCATTCTATTAAACCATAAAAGATGTGACGCCTTGGTCGAAAGTCTAACAATTCTAGCAATTGTAATAGTGCCTCTCAAATACTGATTAAATTTTCTACTTTAAACTTTATTCGAACTTTGGTCAATCGATGATTTTGTGTGCGTATGTTTATATATATATATAATGATATATATATATATATATATATAATGATATATATATATATATATATATATATATATATGTATATATATATGTATATGTATATATATGTATATATATATATATATATTTTTTTTTTTTTGTTAACTCATTTAAAGCCTAATCATTAAAGCATAGGCTTGATTTGCATTTAATTAATGGCATTTTAATTAAATACGAATTTGTGGCCTACGCACACAGACGCACACACGCACAAGCTCATCAAAATTGACAAAGCGTGAATAAATAATTATTTTTTAAGCGCGCCATAGTTTAAGCGAATCTATAATGTCCTGTTCGGTGACAAATATTACCAAAAATACTGGGCGCATATTTCAGCGACTGCTTTATATTTAATAAGCAGTAAGTACGTGTACCTTTATATATGTATATATAGTGGTATATGGCCTATCAAAGTGAAAGCTTTACCACGGCAAATTATTTATATTAAAATTTCACTTTTTCGTCAAATATTTCATGAAGTGCGCGGAGAAAGCAAAGTGCCAAAGAGCAAAGCGATTTTTGTTTGACATAAAGCAAAATTTCATTTTAATTTATTAAATTATTAACGTGAGAAAAGCGCGAAAATTAATCGCCACATAACGGCTCTGAACGTGTGTGTGTGTGCAGAAAGTGCAAGGATGCTTAAAATACCGTTAACGATTCAATGGCTGCCCAAGCCCAGTCTCATCTCCGTGTGCATGTCCTTGGCCAGTTGCCTGCATCGATGCAACGGCGCCGATGTCGAGCCACGAATTTCATAATTCAATTACGCTTGGCATGGCCCAAAGGAGATGGCTGAGATGCTCTCATGCTGTTGCTGATCATTTGCCATCACAGGGAGGGAAAACAAAACTAAAGATATATGTAGATGACTTAACTTTCTCTATATACGCAGATGTTCTGTTATAAAATTTGATATGTATCACTTTTATTCTGTTAGCCTGGTTAGTAATGGGTATACCAAGTTGTTATATCGCCTCGCGCATAAAAATAACAAGTTCGAGCTGAACAAACTGTTTGCCTTGTTAAATGCTCACTTACGCATGCAACGAACCAGCTGACCCCTGCACTTGCAGCTCCGTCGTTCTTGAGCCCAAAAGGAACAGAGTCCTAACCTCTGTGCACTCTTTTTGTGTTTCGCGCAAAGGAGCGAACTAAATGCTTGCGGTTGGGTCCGCATCTTAGAGTCAATGAATTGCCCCCATTGACTTTTTTTTTATGTTTATTTTTATTTTTTCTTGCTCTCAAGTTACTTGAGTAAGTAATTCAATTTCCGGCGTCTGTGCGCTATAGAAATGATATTAAAGTTATTGAAAGCGAGGCAAACAAACAAACAGACGAACAGACAGACAAAGAAATGTTATGGCAGCGCCAGTGGCCAAAGGCGGGGTGGGGAATTTGTGAAAAATGTGAAAAACCTTTTACCCATTGGGTTTTGTTTGGTAAATTTGTTGTCTAGACTAGAGATTCGGTAGCTGCAACTTTCCATGCGTGGAAATATGCCACGTGGCTATTAGCAAATTGAAATGGCCGAATTTAAGGCTCAACAAACTCATCTGTCGCTGATGATTCGATGCTGTAAAATAATGTCGCTGGCAACTCAACAAAATGTCATCGTCAGCATTCAACACCGAGTCGAGCTTAGCACCTGGCTGAAGTCTTTCTCGTTTACAGCTTTGGCGCTGATTTGCATAAGGCTGGCGCCAAATGGCAGTTGATGGTGATGCCAACAAAAGTTTTTAGCTCTCTCCCTCTGTGTCTCTCTCTCTCTCGCTCTCTTTCTCTCTCGCTCTATCTCTCTGTCCACGACCACGAGGTTTCCAGCTGCCTCAAATCCAATGAAATCAAAGCTACGCCCCAGTGACATGTTGAAATTTTCTTGCATGTGTGTGATTTTCATTGTGGCTCTCAGGCTCTCTGGGGTCTAGTTAGCACTCGCATTTTGCGGTGTCTTCAGCTCTAGCTCTTTGAAAGCTCTTTGCCAGTGGCATAAAGCGCACTTTATTGCATACTTTTGGGTACCAATATTTAATATTTGCCTCTTGTATGCTACGAATCTACTCAAGAGCCACACTCACAATTTTAGCTAAATTCTTGGGTGAGTTTTGTTAGAGGATGCTCGTGAGAATGAAGGAGTCTCTTAGACAGTCGCATAAAAGTCGTCAGTGATCTTTGTGTAATAAATGAATCTCTTAAATATCTCTTAAATTCGAATGATAATAAAATGATAAACCGGTCGACTCTTCTTAGAATTCAAGTAAAATATTAAGTAATTTATTGAAGATGCAGATTCAAATATTTTATAATTTTATTTATATAAATAAGTTGACGTAAAAATAGTAATTTAATATTCTATAGCCTAAATCTATAAAAAATCTCAAAATTATCCGATTGACCAGTAATGGTTTCCAAATATAGTCTGTGAAATTTTTGAACTATTAGATGAGGTACAATTTATTAATAATTTATTAATATTATAATTAATTCAAGTATATACATAATTCGCTAATTAAAGTAGAAAACAAATTTGAAGATCAATTTAACAGTCATAATTTTACAAAATGTTTAATGCAATTGGAGAATAACAAAAGAGTAAGAAAATGTTGAGAATGGGAAATTAAGAGCAATATTAATGGATTTTCGACAGCCCAGCATATGTATTTTAAATTGTCATTATTATTATCATGTATATACATGAGCAGCCTTGGTGAAAAGAAATTGCATAACGAATTTTTTTCATTTAAAAACATTCTTTGATATATATTTAAATAATTTCATAGATACAATATTTGACTTTAATTTATATCTAAATTTATTAAATAATTATTTAAATAAATTTTAACAAAAATAATACAATAATATATTTTATATATAGTAAAATATTTTAAGCAAAAAATCTAAAATTTATAAATTATTATCTATCAAATTAATTAGGGATCTAATTTTAATAGCCATTTCTAACACAATTAAAATAAATATTATAATAAAATTTAAGATTGGTCATAATTTCAAACCAGTTCTATGTTGGCAATTTCAAAGTCTGCATTTTTTTGTGAATTTATATATATTGTCAAAATCTCATTAGTTTTAAACAATGACAAATTGAATGAAAATGTAAATTAATTAATATTTGCATTATTCAAAAAATACTATTCATGCAAATAAAATATATATTTATAATATGTATATTTAAAATATATTTTTAAGTAAATAAAATATATTTTATATATTTTAAATATATTTTAAATATATTTTAAAAATGAATAGCCCAAAAAAAAAATAAATAAATAAATAAATAAATTAAATAAATAAAAAAAATTGTTAAGATATATTATTGAATTAATAAAATGCAACTTATATATTTTTAAAATATTTTACATATATAATAAGGAATAAAAAATGATATGCTAAAGTTAATGTGCTCTCATTTTAGCTCCATTCGCTTCTTATTCATAATTTATAAAGTTTATCATAAAAACTGATATCTTTTATATTTATTATAAAATTCTATATTGAGTATATGTATTTTTGAATATGTTTGTTATTTACCTAACTCAAGTTTATACATTTATATATCCAAGTACAATTATATATAAGAAGAATTAATATTATATACTCGTATATATACATGTATTGCCGCGTCTGAAACCCTCATAAATTGGCAAGATCTTTGTTCATCCCTAAATTTCCTGCCAATTTTATTATAAGCTAGCCGAGAGCCCAAGTCAACGCGCGCAATCTTTTAAGTTTATTAACGTATTAACCATGGAGACTTCTAGATGATATCCCACTTACCTGTTGCCTTTTTACCTATCCATACACAGGTCGGCAAATCTGGGGCTTCCTGGAAGGTATGCGCTGCTAATGGAATGCTGTAAAAACCCGAGCAGCAGCTGTGCCATGATTAGATGACCTGACCTGATGTTGGCCGGATTAGCGGGTGTAATAAAAAGAAAATTTGCATAGTTTGCGTGTCTACCTGTGTCACTTAAAAGGAGTCACCACAACGTCAACGCTCACAGTTACAAACTGCAACGTCTAACGTGAACAACGCAAAAGAAAGAACCAAAATTAAATAGAAACTTACAAAAAACAAAAAAATAACAAATTATGGTGCTGAGCAATTCGACGCCCAATAATAAGATGATTGTGGACACGGCCACCATGAACAGCGACGATCTCAATGAGCTGCTGCAGCTGAATGCTGAGATCGAGGAGCGACGATCACGACACGCCTACTGTGATGTCAGCGATGCGCACGGCCTGCTGCGTGCCACAATGACGCGAGAGGAGCTCTTCGAGGTCTCCTCCCTGGACGATGATCGATTTCTGACCGCACTGGAGCATCAGAACTCTTACAACACCCCGTCACGCATACAGGTCACCGACTTGGACCTGTCCAGCATTGAGAATCTCATGAAGTACTTTGATGAAGAGGTGCCCGTAACGCCAAGCAAAGATGTCCATGTGTCCACGGGCAAAGTGGCCAGCACAATTGCCAAACTAGCCAACCAACAGCCATACAGCACCATGATGCAGCCCAAGCAACTGAGGCTGGAGAGTGGAAAGCAAAAGATAAGTGAGCTGAAGCAGAAATATGAACAGTCGCCACAGCTAGCCACGCCACAGTCAGTGCGTGGCGCCAACAACAGAGCCAGCGGCAGGCTGCCCATGAAAGTCAAGGAGATGGCGCAATTGTTCAACTCGAAGATCAGTCAGGTAATGCGTCGAGCTGAGGCGCCGCAATATTCCACGCTGCACAATGAGCTGTCCCTGTCGCCGGAGCCCAAGCCACAGCCACAGCCACAGCCCAGGGGAAAGCCAGTCGAGCAGCAGTCGCAGCAGCAGGAGTCCTCGCCGTGCCTGGTGGCCGAGGATGTGTTTCGTGAGCTGAGCGTCAAGGATAAGGTATTGCTCTTTAATAAATTTGTTAGCGACATTGCCGCCAAGCATCCGAAATTCAATGAGCATGCAGCCGATCTTAAAGCTCAGGCCAAAAAGCAAATGGCACGCGGCGAAGTTGTCGCCGAACAGCAGGCCAGCGTCAAGCATTTGGCCCAGGAGCTCGAGGCCAAGTGTGTGCTGCAGTCGACACCACCACGACCAGCAGCAGCACAGTCGGTTGCATCACTCAAATCTCCAGCGCCATCGCTGCATGTGAGCACACTGACAGTGGTGCTAAAGCCCAGCCCCGAGCGACATGTGAGCGCCATGCCGGGTGGAACTGGTCTGAAGTGTGCCTCGCAGAAGCGTAATCTGGCTGCCATACGCAGCATATTGCCCACGGAGGCGTATGCACCGCCCAAGAAGATACGACGCACACGCCAGGAGCGCTCCGGCAATGATAATCATTTGTTTTTTCAAAACGAGCCTCTCGAGAGCCTCTTCTACAGCTGGCTCAGTGCCGAGAACGGTGTCTTGTTCGATATCACTTGCGTTTCGAACAGCGATCAGACCATCGAAATTGCCAGCAGCGATGAGCAGCCGCAGGCTCAGACTACAGCTAGCTCCATGGGCGACATAAGCCAGAAGTCGGCCGTTGAGCGTCTGCTCGAGGAGGCCATTGCCAAGCTGGAGCTGGAGAGTAAAACGAAAGAGTCTTGCTATGTGGAAGATAAAGATGTGGACACAGCAACATCAACATCAGCATCAGCATCAGCATCAACGCCAACGCCAACAACAAACATCGCACAACTTGCTCCGGTCACGCCCACGCCGCGTAAACTGAAGCGTCAGGCACCTCCAGTGCCGGCGCCACGTCCAAGTCTCGCCCAGACGCAATCCACGTGCATTACCTCGAGCAGCTCGTCCAGTTGCAAGCAATCTGAGGCTGAGGAAAGCGAATCCGGCTTATCAACACTACCCAAGGTGAGTCATCCACTAGCATATCTAAAGGCTGTCAGGCGAATATATCTAAAAGTAGAACTGAAAATACGGAGGAAAAGTCTTTTAAGTTTTTAAAAAAAGGATTTATAATTTCCCTTGAATATTTTCCTATTAAATTTTTCGATTTGCATTGCGCATATTACGCGTCTCTAGATCATTTCTAATTTTCCTAAATAGGCTGTGCAATCAAATAGTTTCCTTATGACTTTTCTTTTAATACTTCCAAATTGTGCACAACAATACAACACAGAGTTTCAAAATTATTGCCTAGACTTTCACCTGCAGAGACATGATTAGCAAAATAATCGAATCAATTAGAGTAGTGCGTTTTTTTAATTGCCTTCAAATGCCCATACAGATAACCAGTGATGAATCCCAGCCAGAAATGCCAGCAACACCCAATGAAGCGGCTGACTTTGAGTTTGCCAAGCCCGTGAGGCCGCCGCGCAAGAAGAAAATGCGTCGCACGCTCACCTGGAAGAAGGAGAACTCAATTGTGGAGGCGACAGCTAATGCTGTGACCAGCACAGACTCTGATTCCGACTACAAGCCGGCCGTAGTGCTGGCCAAGAAGAAGCCATTGACAGCTGCTGCTGCTCCTCCACAACCGTTGCCTCAGTCCAAGCCAGGGGCAATGGCATTGCCGGAGCAGAGCTACATTGAGCTAGACAAGTCGCTGATGCGCCAGGTGAATTCGCCGCGCAAGATCAAGTCTGCGTATACGTTGACGGTGATGTCGTCGCCATCGCCGAATGCGGACAGTGATCAGTCGCCGTCGCAGACGCCGCGTGCATCGTTGGATCAGCAACAGTTGCGCGATAGCTTCATCGATCAGGGCTTTGAGACGTGCTCCAATGATGCCTTGGACAATAGTCCGTTGCGTCGCTCATCGCTGGGCATGGGAAATACAAAGCCCTCGGGCTTCTCCACGCCTGTCAAGGGACGCAATTGTTCAGGCATTGCCCAGCAGCAGCTATTCAGTCCGATTGGTCTGAATGGCCAGCAGCAGCAGCTGGACAAGTCACGTCGCAGCTCGTTGGTCATGCAAGTGATACGAGAGGATCATCCGCTGGATTTGGCTGGCACATCGGATACACCAACAACTCCGACGTGCAGTGAGCGCGACTTCTTTGCCAATGCGCCCACTGTGGAAATGAGCTCTTCGCAGCTGGAGGATCAGCCGAGCAGCAAGCCGGAGTCAAAGTTTTGGATCAGTGCCGGAGACTTTACCGTTGCACTAGAAATTGCACACAATACGCCGGAACGATTGCGTTTACTCTACGAGATCTTTACGCAAAAGGCCTGGGAGACACGTGAGCTAACCTTTGGCATTGATGGGCACAAGTTTTGCAGATCAACGGCGAGCGAGCAGGAGGCAAAGGCAGCCAGTGAGCTGCCGAATCGGCCGCCGAGCGTTAAGGGCTCCTCGCATTATTGGTTCGCCAGCGGTGATTTGGCTGTGCCCTTCAGTGGCAAGCATATGCCCGGCGAGAAGATTGAGCGTCTGTTTCAGTTCCTCGACGCGGAGCTAAGCTCTGGCCCAGATTTGGAGCTGCGCTTCGGCGTCGATCACTTTGAGTTCAGCAGCGTGCCAGAGTTTTGGCTCAGCACGCCCAAGTTCTCCATCGAGAGCAACTACAGCATGCTGGTGGGCCTACAGACGGGCGGCAGCAATGGCTTGGAGGGGCGCAGCAAATATGCCTGGCCTAATAACCAGTATAATAGCTCCAACAATGCCATCAAGACCAGCGACCTGGACCAAACGGAGTTCGAATCGGACAGCTTCAGCAACAATAGCGGTCGCCTCTCCTTCTCGCCGGAACTCTTTAGTCAGGAGTATGAGGCGGTGCCCTTGGATGAGCTCTTCGACAAAACATTGCCCCTGGTCCGCTCCAAGCCTCCCATGAGCATGCCCCAAATGCTGCGCACTCTGCACGAGCAGCAAAATAAACTTAAGAGTGTGGAGCAGCGCATAAGAAACTTTCAGATGCCGCCCAAACTGAACGAATCCACGTTCAGGCAGTGCCGCAGCAAGCCGGAGTATGCACAGAAGCTGCGCACCATTGAGAATCTGGCACGCAGCAGTGGCTTCAGCGCCTGCTCCATGGAGGAGCTGGAGAGCTTTATGCAGTTTCTATTCGAGTATGCGGACACATGTCTGGGCAGCTGCAATGAGCACATTGAGAAGATCATCGACACGCTGATGCAGCAACGCAGCGTTGCGGTCTAATTTTAGGTGAATCTGATTAATCTAGTACTAAACATAGGTATATATACGCACACACACACATATATATATATATGTCATATAGGCACTAACATATAATGTTACAAAGATATTTTATTCCCATAAACATTTATTCTTCAGTGAGATTAAGTTACCAAAAATTATATAATTGGAATTGAGCTAGTGAAAACAAATTTGAGAAAAAAAAATTACTCTTAAATTTTTAACGAAATAAACACAATACTAGCGGAACCTCTGTTAAACATTATATTAAATACATTAAATCACATTGAAAAGAACGAATTAGCTTTTATAAATAAAATGTATTTAATTCTAAAAGAATAATATTCATATTTATACAACTTTTTTTTAAGAAACGAAGGAGAGATTTTTATATAAATAAAATATATTTAATGAAATAAATATAAATTTTTGTATCGTGCCGACATTTTATATAAATTAAATGTATATATTTTAACTCTTTTTTAAGAAACGAAAACTTAATTTTAGTAAAGATTATTTTATATAAATGTGTATTAAATTAAAGAGTGTAAGCCTAAACATACTTTCGCAAATATCTATTATTTTTTAATCAATCTGAAGGGAAATCACATCACTAAGCTAACATTAGCAAGTAAAGTAGGGCATTA
This sequence comes from Drosophila buzzatii, assembly GCA_035045845.1. Classification (NCBI taxonomy): domain Eukaryota; kingdom Metazoa; phylum Arthropoda; class Insecta; order Diptera; family Drosophilidae; genus Drosophila; species Drosophila buzzatii. The sequence goes on from JAWNOS010000013.1 coordinate 20,678, forward strand.
CTAACTACAATATACCCGTTCACGGTTTAATGATCTAAAGCGGGATACTATAGTAGTAGAGGTTTACTTCTACAATAGTGAGAGATAAATCCGCTTGTTTGACCTTGGGTTCTAATTTTTTTTTTTTAATTTATTTACTAGGAAGCACCGTAGCAAATTTCTACTTTACTTATTATTACTTACTTATCTCCCTTGGATCACACAATTGACATCACAGATTTACAATTATTTAAACAAATGGGTTTTCAACTAAAATAAAAATATTTAGTTTCAAATTTCTGGCACTTTATATAGCCTAAAATAATTGCCAATTGAATTTTGCGATCTTCTGATTCTATTTGGAATCAGAATCCTGACATTTTATTAAATACAGGCATCCCGAGCATATTTATCAAATTTCAAGCCTTTAGCTTTAATAGCGACTGATTAGATGTGATTTCATATGAACAGACCATCGCTGGGACATGGCACAAAGCCAATATACTCTTTACACTTGGTGAGCGAGTATGAAAATACAAAGAGTACGTAAATGCCACTAAGATGAAAAAGCTTCGTTCACTCACCTATACACATACATATAGCAAAAGTAAATGTTTAAAGTCACTGATAAGCGATAGGTTGAAGAAAATTCTTGGAATTGTTGTCGCATTATTTCTGAAATTGAAAGCATATTGGCTCGGCGCTTGTGAATTTGTTGGCCAGCCATTGGAACGTCTAACAACATGCTGTTGAATTGGCCCATTCAGCTTTAGTTGTCAAGTATATAATGTTGATGTTGAATGCATCATCAGCGTCTTTAGCACACTTGCCACCCGCCTCTTTGGCGAACGGGTCTTTTGTGTTTGCATTGCGCATACGCCACGTAAGGCAAGTGGCATCACGTTGCATTTGCCGGCGCTTGGCAAAATATTTATCTTGGGGTTTTTTCCTTCTTTTTTTTGTGGCCAACAAACTGAGCTTAGCTATGCAGCAACAATGTCTCCTGCCAGCTGTAAGCATTTGCTGATGCAGTTGGCAGTCAAGTTGGCCCACACGCCCACGGACTCAATAACAATTTCACGTTCTGCTGCCCAAAGTGCTGCACAAACACGAAATCAAATAAAATCAGAAATCGTCGCACACGACCACAAAACTGTGTTGAACCTTTAAATATAACTCTGGTCAGCCTTGGATACTTGTCCTAAATGCGATGTTTATTACATAATAATTCATGTTTTATTTGCATCTGTCTTAAGCTAAACAAATATATTCATGTATTTACTATATTATATATCCATCGACGAATCATACTATAGATGAAATAAATAATTATATAAATATGTATAATTTCTAGGACTATTTCCTACAGGGTAGTATTTAGTGCTCATACCTAATTATAAAGCACAATTTAGTATTTCTTATCAGTATGAAACGTGAGCTTTGGTCAATCGCCTGCTAAAAATAAATAAATAAATAAATAAATAGTAATTGTATGTGAAATAATAATAATTTTGATTTCAGGATCGAAATGCAGAAAATGTGGATACGAATGTTGCATGTAGAGGAATGAAAGTATACAGAAAATAACACACATATACGTATATACGAATATATTGTTTTTTTCCTGTATATACGTACATATAGGCAAGCAAAAAGTTTAAGTCGAAGCTCATGAACTGTGCTTTTCTCTAAAAGTTGCAGAGAGGATCCACACGCGCCCACACACACACACACACACACACACAGGGAGAGAGAGATAGACACACACAATGTAAAAGTTGTGAATATTGAGAGCGTGAGAATTACATATCTTATTTGAGAGCGAATTGTCTTGTTTAACTGCTCTTCGCTTCGACTGCTCATGCAGTTGTTCACGAATTTTTGTGTTGGGTATTCATACATATGTATGTACATACATGTATGTATGAATTTAGGTACGTAAACACAGAAATTTATAGTTTTGCGCATAAAACTACATCTATTTTGTACATTTAATATACCTATTCTTATTACGTTACCTCAACTACGTAGCAGATCAAATAAATTCGATATTAATTACATTCTAATTGCTTGCTACAAATTTATCATAATAAACTGATTATGCATATTTATATGTATAAGTATGTATGTATATTTGAATATACAAGAAAAGAAGACCTGAGTAAGAGAATACAAGAGGAGAATATGGTAAGCTGTATTAATAACTGTTTTGTTAGCTGAACACCGATACATACACATTTGATTTTTTCAACCTTTGAGCGAAAAACTCCACTCAAGCTTTACAAGCAATCCACAAATGGGCGCGCAGAATGTGCTGGCCGCCACCTGGATCACATCCCATTGGAAGCTTTGCTAGTGGTAGCTGTGACGATCCACATGCGCATACACACACACGCACACACCAATTAACGGCTCAATAGTGCATGCGCGCATTGCAGCTTATGAGTAATGTGGATAGTAAGAGTGTGAGAATTTATTCATGCTAAGTGATTGTTGAATTGTTCTCTTATTTGAGAAAGCTTAGGTTCCCGCCACGATTGAGTAATGCAGAGTGTCTTAACACTCACTTAGTTGCTTATGGACTTTAGCACAGTTCGCAGGTGATCGCATTACCTTGTTTCCCCTAAATTACATGCGAATTATCGAATGAAATTAAAAGTAATGTTTATTTAAAAGAGTGCTAATTAGGAATAAATTTAATAACAAGATATGTTGGAAAGCGTCTTACAGTTAAGTATTGTCAACAATTGTCATTTTCGGGTCTAAGTAAATTATTTCTTTTTGAATATTGCAGAATTAAAAATGAATTTCATTACTTTTTGGAACTGGTTGACAAATTCATGCAGAAACTTGCTGTTCCCAATTTGCTAGATCTCAAAAACCAGGCAGCTATGCGAAAAGTCATAGATATCATACTACTCTGCGCAATTTATACAATGCTCATGCTCCAAGGCTCATGGAATTTACGAGATAAAAGTTACGGGACTACCAGCTTTTAAAGTGCTTTGATCCTGGCTGGACGGTGATCGCGTCTCGAACAGACGGCTACGGATGTTTATTTCCCAGCGCAAAAGAATATTAAACAACGTGTTTAGTTGTGTACTACTTTATTTATTTATATTAAATTCATTATATCTATTTATATTAAAATAAAATATTATAAAATAAAATGTTTGTTCTTTTTTTTTAAATTGCACCTTTTTTTATTAAACTAATGTTTTAGTTTATATTTGGGGGAGTAAACAAGGAATTTTAGATTTTGAAAGAGAATTATTCTTAGTATTATTTTTATTTTTATATTTACAATAATAATTCAAATTCAATGAGATTGGATATTTTTTATTGGATTTTATTGGATTGGCAATTTTAAAAAAAATTCGAATATAAATGCGCATTTTTTTCATTTAAGTCAAACGGTCAAATTAATATTAAAATCGTAGCATATCCTCACGGCGTTGGCTTTGCGACGGACGCATTGCAATTGCGCAGATTTTGAACGAAAATCAGGCAGAAATACCAGGCGAACAGAAATGAATTGCAGGCTGAAAATGTTAGCTTAACATGTCAATGTTAACTAACATAGTGGAACGTAAGCTCGCTGTTAAATTTCAACTCATGTTAATTGTGTTATGTTAGTGTTTGAGCTCAAAGTATTTCGGCTGTTTTAACTTCAGCTCATGTTAATTGAGTGAAGTAAGGTACGTGCCCAAGACTTAATAAGCTGTTAGAGTAATGTTGGGTGGAATTGCACAAGATCAGTTGCAACTAGTACCGTTCAGCTAATTTTGAGAGAAAATTATTTATTTTCATTTCTAGTCAACTAATAAAACCTGTGAATTTCAATGTTAGCGAGCATTTTGAATGGGTTCGAAGCTATAAGTTCGCGAGGACAATATCAATGGATATAAAAGTCAACTGGGAACCATTAACAGGGAGCGATATAGCGGCGGCAGATTATATCATGAATTTCAATTGAAAACTTTATTGTATACAATCGATATACATACATATGTAGAACAACATTGAGAAGTGAAGTCAAGTTAAGTACTTTAAAAATAAGACCCAAATTTAAATTATGAAGAATATTTAAGATTTTATCATATATTTATAATTCGCCGGAAAAAAGTAGTGCGTACCAGCCATGCTCCGTGCGAAAGTCCATAAACAACTAAGTGGGAGCACACTCTGCATTACTCAATCGTGGGGGAACCTAAGCTTTCTCAAATATGAGAACAATTCAACAATCACTCAGCATGAATAAATTCTCACGCTCTTACTATCCACATTACTCATAAGCTGCAATGCGCGCATGCTCTATTGATCCGTTAATTGCGTGAGTGCGTGTGTGTATGCGCATGCGGATCCTCTCAGCTACCATTAGCAAAGCTTCCAATGAGATGTGATCCAGGTGACGGCCAGCACATTCTGCGCGCCCATTTGTGGATTGCGTGTAAAGCTTGAGTGGAATTTTTCGCTCAACTTCGAACGGTTATTAATATTGCTAACTGTATTACGTTACGTACGTTTCTCTCTGCCTCTCTCTCTCTCTCTGGTGTTCGATTGATTTAATGTCATCATTTGAATTTTAATCACGAATATAGTAAACGTCTGAAATGTGGTTGATATAGTAATTTAATAAAAATGTGTATGTATGTATATAATTATATACAAGATAAATATGAAATTTTATGCGATTTCCATACTCTAGCCGACCTGGTCTAGCACGACTTCGCTTGCAACTGAATGGAGCAGTCGAAGTGAGTCAATGAGCACTCAACTAAGTTAATTCCAAAGCTGTTTACTTACAGGTTGCACTCCACATATGCTTAAGTCATTGGCCTGATAGTGTATATGTGTGTGCGTGTGTGTGTATGCGTATGTGTGGGCACGGGTGGATCCTCTCAGCACCTATTAGGCAAGCGCGCTTTGTTAAGCTTCCAAGTGCAGCTCTTTGAGTGTTGTGTGTGAGCTTTTGTGGATTCTGTGCAACATTTAAGCAGTGAACTTTTGAGCGCAGAACACAAATCAAGAAGCGTATATGTTGAGCTTTCGGTTACAAAAGAGTTGCAAATTATGTAAAGTTCAAGTAAAAACTGTGCTCTTTTAAAATGCATTAATAGATATAATTATTGTTAGAGGATGTCAATCAGCATTAGTCTGCCTTCATTATTTATTTATTTTTACGCTAAAAAAGTTGATGAGATCATATTCTAGGTTTAGCACTACAATATCTTTGGTATGGATTCACCAAATATGTATGTAATGAAACCATTATGTGTATTATCATACTTACTTATAATTTTATATTCCTGATAGACTTCTAAGATATAATTTGTATACTTACTAATCTGAGTGAAGGAACCATTCATAAATAAATGTTCGAAAGTAAACAATAACAATTAAATACATTATATTTATATATTATATATATATATTCATGTTCTGCATATTAAGCAATCTCATTATGTGATTTACTCCGCTGTCGCCTGTAGTTGACTGCGGATTGAATTCATTAAATGTACATTATCACTCTTATCAGTAAGAAACACAAACTAAAGCCTATGATATATTTATGTTCGTTTATATGTAGTTTAGTTTCTTAATTAGGCTGCCATTTCAATATGTGAGCATAGTTCAGGATATATAATATATTTAAATATGTTTCATGTGCCGCGATCATCGATTCAAATTAACTCGGAGCTGTTCCTTCCGCTTTGCTTCGCGCCTCTCCACTCGTTAGCTAGCGGGTTTGATGGAGCGAGAGTTGTTTCTCTTTGATGGACTTCAGCAACGTAAAGCTGACTAACTTCATACAAATTTAAGCGGAATTTATGGTAATGCTTATAACGAGTACATAATTTACAATTGTTTATGTGTGTCTAGTTATTTACATATGTTTGCTTGTCTAGATTTTATATATTTTTGCAGTTTGTGTTTATCAGGGCTTTATTTTATTTATTTTTTGTTTAATATTTCAACAATTTTGTTTAATTAATTATTATTATTATTTATTTTATTTTATTTATTTTTTGCTCTCATACATTGTTAAGTATTTCAACTAATTCCAACATCAAATTTGCCAACACAATTCCCTTCGGGCTGACAATGATATTTCGTATTAAATAGTTTCGAATGAAGTTTTAATTAATACTCAATTGTAATGTTAACCGGTGCGACAGCAGAAATATATATGTATATATAATTATGCTTAATGATAACGAAACGGAATCAGCTTTTGATATGGAAACCAAAACTTTCTGCTCGCTCTATACACTATGTCATCGATGAGAATAATTTTAAATAATTTTTAAGAATGTAATAAAATAAAATGAACTAGAATTATTATTATTTTTTTCTTCGCACATATGAGAATTACAAATAAATATATTTATATATATATATTTATTATTAACTGAAATACTGAATTCGTATTGATAACTCATGGCTGAGGGCAGAGCATTGAGTAGCTTGTCTTCTTACGCGCTCTGCTCAATTATTTTATTTAAATAAATTTTTTCATGACGATTAGTTTACTGCCATTTACTTGTGTTTGCATTTAGTAGTGGGATTAGATTCTGGTATGGGTTAAGCAAGGTAGACCAAAATACTTTAATTAAGATTATGTGGTATTTTTGTTGCTGTGCATTTTACTTAGATGTTTTGTATACCCTGTAATGAAGTTGTTGTTGAATTGAGTGCTCATGTGTGTGTTTGTATGCGTGTATATATGTAAGTATGTGTAGATTTACGTGTCTGGTATTTGTGTCAAGTTTGGTATTAACTAAACGCTGCGTACAGGGTATATTCTAATCGGTTACTGCCGACTAGAGCACACTAGCTGCTCTTCCATTGTTGGGTTTCAATTTGTAATTTGTAATTGTTTTTTGTTTCGTTCTCATATTTTTAATGGCACTTTAATAATACTCTTTGGGTTTCATACTATTTTTTTTTACTGACGCGCATGCATGACCAGAAGCGGAGGAAGTGTCAACAGCCAACAGATACTAGCACGCGGTGTATGAGCGGCGCTGTCTTTGCCCTTGGACCAGTCGTAGCCCTGCTGATTGCCACCCATTAGCTTCTGTTCGGATTTGCCGATTTCATTCAGATTCGATTGGTATTTAATGCCCACTGCAAGGTCGAGTAAACAGATTAGAATTAACAATTCGAATCCAATTATTAGAATTATATAATACAACTGGCTAAATCACTCACATTTGTCAATTACAATCACCGAATTTGTGGGCACATCTCCGCCGATGCCATCGAATGCCAAATTGCCATCAAAGGGTAAGGTCATGGTTGTTGTCGTTGTGAGCACAGTTGTCGTTGTGGGCGGTGGTTGGGTGGTTGGCGGACTGGACACTGTTGGAAAGTAATAGAAAATATGCTTTAAGAATGTAAGCTTCAAAAATTTATAAAAGGCCTTAAAAGCACATGAAACCATTCAAGGTAAGCTGTAAAAGATGAGTTTGAAAAACGTTTCTAATAGTATTTCTTTTATTATTATTATTATTTTTTTATTTTATTATTATTATTATTTTTTTTTTGTTAACTATTATTATTATTATTATTATTATTATTTCCTTTTTTTTTAACTATTATTATTATTATTTATTTATTTATTTTTTTGGTAAATATGAATGAAATTAAGAGAATCTATTTAAATCTCATTTTGAATGTTAATAAAATGAGTTAATAATTAATAATTAATAAATAAAATAAAAAATGTAGATATGAAAGTAATTTTTATTATTTAATAAAATTAATATTATTAAAATTATTATTTTTCATTTTTAAATATGCCTTTATCTTTCATTCATAATAATTAATAAATAACAAAAAATAAATTTTATATATGAAATTAATTTGTATTATTTAATATAAAAAATAAATATTATTATTTATTATTATAATAATTCTTTTTATTTTTAAATATGCCTTTATCTTTCATTATATTTAAACTTCGTTTTGATAGAAGAGTTACGGAGAAGTTAATAATATATAAAAAAAAAAAAAAAAAATATATATATATATATATATATATATATATATATATATATATGAAAGTAAAATATTTTTTCATATTAATATATGTTTTCTTTTATTAAATGATAAATTTAATAAAATGAATTAATCTAGCTCATTAAAAAATTCTTACTTAATGAAGCAAAGCATTTAGCTTTAAGTTAAATGAAACTCAACTCAACTGTAAGATTTTAAGCAGATATTCATTTATATGCACATAGTTTACCAAGAAGTGAATGAAGCAATTTCATTGACTATTTGTTAACTGAAAGACTCTGTGAACAGCTTCGAAATCTTTCAATTTTTCCAACCTAATCTTCAAGCTGTAGTTCGTGTAACCCCAGAGCAATCGTAAATATGCCGCTATTGAGTCGCCTTTCGTTTTCAATTCAATTTCTTTCTTTTTGGACTGCTCTCTGTCTCTCTGTGTGCCATATCATTATTGACGGCAATTTGTTGAGCAAATTTATGAGGCTGGGCGCTTCGGCTGGTTGCCCTTGCCTATGGCTCCACGACTCGATTGCACGAGGAGCAGCACGAGGCGCCAAACTCTCATAGAGCAATGCTGACCACTTAATAACATTGTCACAGGTTCATTGTTCTCAATATTCTATTGTGTGTTGGCTGCCATTATTGCCGCCCTCTCTTATTATCGGCTGCTGTGGCTGCTGCTCTTTGTTACCTTTAATTGGTTGATCGTTGCCGTTCCCCCTCGCGCCCCTGCACAGTGTCACTGTCACTGGCTTGTATTGTTTGTTGTCGCCGCTGGCGGCGTGTCAGCCCCAGTCCCAGCCCCAATCCCAGCCCCAGCTTCAGCCACAATGCTGCCTCTGTTTTTATCGCCTGCGCGGCCCAAAAATAAATTAACTTGTCGCATTTTCACATTGACAATTTCTGGCCGCTATTGGCCATGGCCTTTAGACGGCGCCATCTTTTTATTGGTGCGCAATGAACAAAACGAACGGATATTTTATATTGTTTTATGAACTTTTGTGACCGGAATTTGCGAGCTGTATTTATATATATATATATATATTGCGGCCAGCTGCTTTAATGGCCCAACAACTGGGACTGATTTAGCAAATTGACAGATTATTGGCATTTTATTGGCCCGTGTCCTACGTAACAATAAAATCATTAAATTGCCGCTAAAATATACGCCATGTTAGCTGTCCATATATTTTTTATTTGACTTTACAAGCTCTGCTATTGATTAACAATTATTTATTTACACAGCGTGCAAGCGAATCGAGACGATTTTAAGCAGGAAGCTCAAAATATATATATTTTATTTGTGGAAATTATATAGCCTTTAAAATTGAATTTATGCATTATGAATAATATGTAAGAGAATAGATTCTGATCAAAACTATCGTTGCCATAGCTCGCAAATGACTATTGACTATTTCTCGAAGTCTGCAAATAAAAGAATTTTGCTCAAACTTTGTAAAAAGATTCAAAGAGCAATCGATTGTATTGATTCTTGAACGTGTTGCTTGGCAATCAACTAACAACATTTATTGTCATTTTTTGCTTAATTTCTGCAATAGTTTCCAGCCGATCGATTGGTTGAGTTGAATGAAGTAAAAAGACTTTTGTATACGTACACGAGAGTTTTGTTCGCTAAGCTTATCTGGGCATGTGTATGTGCATGTGATGATCGTGAGCATCAACTTTATAAGTTATTTGCTCACTTACTCAGACACATTGTGCGATTGTAAATCGTATCGCTCTCTAAGCGATGTTCGTTAAAAGAGCGCCACACGAATAGTTCAACCGAACAGAAAAAACGAATAGAACCAAAAGTTCTTGCTCAGAGCGTGATCAAGTCAGTATAAATTTTCTGTTTTCGGTTGATCTTGAGAATATATAGCAAACGGTCAACTGGGTTTTGCGAGCTATGTCTATATTGGGTCTATCAATATTTATCAAATGCAAAAAGTTAATTTTTCATGTTTCGCAACTTTATAAAACTTTATATAAATGTAAACAAAATTGTGCACTGCAGAAGTTAATATAAATGAAAGCATTTCGGACAAAAACTAAATACCTAACACATAGGCCACCTTCTGCAGAGTTGTCAGCGAATCTGAAGTGTTCATAAGATGCTCAAAGTTAGCAAAGATATAAAGAAATTAACTATATTATATATAACTATAACTATAACTGAATCAAACATACGCAAAAACTCAAGAAAATATGTCCATCACATTGACTGAATCAGTTCACCTAAAACTAAATATGAAAATTCCCAAGCCTAGCTAAGTAACAATATAATTCCTCGCCCTGGCTAATTCCCAAACCCCACACAAATAATAATATATAATATCCATACAATACTTTAATGTAGGATGTGGAATAAGTATATTAAATAAAAATCAAAAATTCATATTTGATTATTAAATTTAATTTAATTTTGAATTTACAGTCAAATGAGAATTGTATATATATATATATATATATATATATATATATATATATATATATATTTATATTTTTTTTTTTTTTTTATTTATTATTATTATTATTTATTTATTTTATTTTTATTGTTAATTTTTTGCTTTATTTCCCTTTAATATAATTATGTATTTTTATTTATTTTTTTTTTTTAAATTTATATTCTCATAAACCTTTTGGATGAATTTGTAAATTATTTAATTTTTTTTGGTATTATTTTTTATTTATTTTTTTTTTTTATTTGTTGCTTTATTTCCCTTTTTTTTTAAATATATGTTCTCATAAACCTTTTGGATGAATTTGTAAGTTATTTAGTGTTTACTAGCTGCAATTCTATTCTATTCTATTATGTATTATGTCTGCAATCTTGTTTGATAACGAAAATTCAATTCAGATTCATGATTCATGAGACTCGCAATTTTTCTAAAAAGCTCTTAACAAGCTCTAAACTGTCATCAAGAATTTACACAGACTGGAATAGCCAGCTTATATACACAGATCGTCGTAAATGATTCACTCTATAGCGGCACACAGGGTCCCATTAATAATTGCACAATTTTGTGAAAAACCTTAAACCAATTTGAGTGCCGCTAGCCTGTTGCCTATCTAAAACCAATGACCGCATTATCTGGCTAGAATTACATCCACAACACACACACGCAGACACTCTCACGCCTGTCAGACGCCATCCAATCAAGTGCACACATTTGGCCGCCATAATTAAAGCCGCAAATGGTGTAGTTTTTGGAAAATTTGCCGTGTTCCGAAAATGAGTTCGAGGCACACATTTGGGCCAACATTTGTTATTTATCGCACTCAGAGTGTCTCTGTGCGCTGTGCGGCCGCACATCGGTTTACGCATAATGGGCCAATATTAAAAAGTATAAATAACACATTGCAGTGACACTTACTATAGAGCTTTATGTTGCCATCCATGTCGCCACGAGGATTTTTGGCGACGCATTTGTAGTTGCCATAATCGCTGCTCTCCACATTGGTGATAGTCAGTCGCATTGTCGCCTTGTACGATGGATGACCCGGAATTGTTTCGGTTCTGCAATGTAGCAAAGTTCAACAGAAATATGTAAATAACAATAATAATAATAATAATAATAATAATGTGTAACAAATACTAAAGGGAAAACAGTACAAAATTTGTGCAGTTCAATGACAGCAATTGCGTCGTGCACGGGCTATGGGTCAGCCAGGCGAGTGGCGCAGCTTCAATGAGCCCCAATCAGAGTAATCAAGGTCAGGGTGAAACTGATAAGCGTAGTCGCTGCCCACTTATGTTTAATCAAAATGCCACCCGGCAGAGTATGCACAGTGGTTAAAAATGTGCAATAAATCTGGTATTGATCTCATTCAATATAAATATTATTGAATAAATTTATTTCAAAAAAACACAATTAAATAAAGTGTTAATTTGTTAATTTACATTTATTAATTTATATTTTGCATATATTTAATTTCTAATTTATTTATAAAAAATAACTTATAAATTGTAATTTCTTATAAACAATAAATTAATTAATTAATTGAAAAAAAAAAAATCTATATAAAATAAAAAAGAATAAATATATTTATAAATGAATATATTTAATTTTAATTTTAATTTTGAAAATATAATTGTAATATAAATATATAAACAAATTATAAATTATTTACTAAAAATTACACTAATAAAATAAATTTCACTAATAAATTACACAATAAAAAAAGAAAAATCTTATAAATAAAATAAAAATCTGTTACTCACTTGAGAAATAAAATACTAAATTAAATAGATATACATATACTCTTTTTGAATTAGTAAATTATATTTAAAAATTTTATTTTTTTTAATTTTACAATAATTTTACGCTTTAGAAAAAAAATCTTTCATGAAATATTATTGTATTACTTTTTGAAAGGTCTTAAAATAGTTTCAAATTATTTTTATATTTCTTTTTTTTTTTAATTTTATTTTTTTTTTTATTATTATTAAATATGGTCATAATAAAATTATTTACAAAAAAGAAGCAGTTAATTAAAAAAAAAAAAAAAAAACCTTTTCACAAACAAAATACATATTTTATTTTTATATTTCATTAAAGAAAAATGTAAAAAAAAAATTAAAAAAAGAGAAATGTATTTAATATATTATCAATTGGCTTTCAGTAGTATTGCCCCAATGTGCGGCTCTACGATGAAGACTGACAGGTAGTCAGCGTTGTTTGTCGTCGTCTATTTCAGCCAACTGGCCATTGGATATATAAGTTCTAGCCACTGATGCAGTTGATCACAGAAATATGCTTAAGCTCAGCCTGATTGCTTGGCTACTTTGCTCACTGACGTGGCGCACCACGCCCACCAGTTGCCACCAGACGCAGCCGCCGCCCAGTGTACAGGAACTGTTGGCTAATCAACTGCAGAGCTATATGGACCTGAAGGCGCGGCCGTGCGAGAATTTTTATCAGTATGCCTGCGGCAATTGGGCATTGCAGCAGGTGGAGCAGCCACAAGAGACCCAGCAGGCGGCAGAGCAACAGCAACAATCAAATCAACGCGAACAAAAGGAACAGCTACAGCCCAGCGACACTCTGGGCGTGTTGGAATATGCATTGAATCGCCAGTTGGAACAGTTGCTGCGACGAGGCGTCACCAACGACAGCAGCAACACCGACGACGAACAACTGCCCACAATCCATGAGAAAATGCATAATTATTATCGCGCCTGCAAGCGCCTGAAGCCATATAATCTAAAGAAATATCTGCAACTATTGCCGCCGAGTAATTGCACAAGCTGGCCGCTGCTAAGTCGAAAATGGCATCCGGAAATGTTTAGCTGGCTGGCGACCATCGGACAACTGCGTTCATATGGACTCAATGGGGTGCTGCTAAAGGAGCATGTGCTGCCGCGCTGGGATGACGCCAGCAGTTATGCAATTCATTTGGATAAGCCCAGCGAGCAGGAGACCATGCCAATGGGCGAGGGCGCAATCATAGAACTCTTGCTGGACATTGGCCAAACGAAACGGGAGGCCAATGTGCTGGCCCGTCAAGTGGACTCCTTTGAGCGGCAGCTGCATCGGCTGCAAGACATTGAGGACGATGTAGGCAGCATGGAAACGGAGCTCGGCTATTTGCCCGATTTCATGCCGCAATTGGACTGGGCAGCGTTCATTAAAGAGCTGCCGACAAATGCAAGCGGCAGCGAGTTCGAACGTCCGCCAACGCTCATCATACAGAATGTGCCCTATATGTGTGCCCTGAACAAGTTTCTGAGGATCTACAAGCCGGAAACCGTTTGCAACTACATCATGCTGAAGCTGCTCGCCTTCCTCAAGCGGCGGGGCCCGGCGGAGATATCGCGCGAGGAGTGTGTGGCCAGCATGAGGCGTGCCATGCCATTGGCTGCGAGCTTGTTGATTGGCCAACGATTCCATGATCCCAGCTCCGAGCCACTGGTGAGCGAGATATTTGGGCGACTGAAGCAGCGCTTTGGTCAGCTACTCAAGGAGAATCGTTTACAACTGAAGCAGCCAATCTTGAGAGTTTTGCACGAGAAACTAGATGCGATGCGTTTGCAGCTGGGCCTTCTGCAACTAAATGAAACCGACTATGTGGAGGACTACTATGAGCCGGTGCAGATCAATGCACAAAATTTCTATGAGAATCAATTGGCGTTGTTGCGGCTGCGCGTGGTGCGGAATCACGAGCTGCTCTACGTGGGCAATCAGTATAATGGGACAAATGTGAGCTATCTGACAGATTTCGAGCACATCAGCAATCTAGCGCCGTTCTTTGTGCTGCCCAGGAATTTGGTGGTGGTGCCGTACGGATTCCTTCAGCTGCCCTTCTGGCATCGCAACATGAGCGAGCTGCAACAGTATGCAGTGTTGGGCTTTGTACTAGCCCACGAGATAATTCATGGTTTCGATAATTATGGCATTGCCTACGACAGCGTCGGCAATGTCATGGGTCCCTTCGAGGAGATCTCGGAAACTCCGCGCTACAATCAGAGCCTCAATTGCATTCTACAGCATGTGTCCGGCGGCTTGAGGTCACTCAGCGAAAAAATAGCTGACTACGAGGCGATGCGCCTAGTCTATGAGACCTATTTTGGCGAGAACTTTTCAATGGATCGCAAAGAGCCACGGGATCCACTCTTGCCGGAATTCAGTCAGCGCCAGCGTTTCTTCATCAGCTTCGCGCATTTCTTCTGCGGCAAGCAGCAGTGTCTGGATGCCCAACATCTGGAGCATGATGTGGATGAATTGCGCGTGCTCCAAACCCTGGCCAATTTCGAGGAATTCTCGCGAGAATTTGGCTGCGAGAAACGCACCAAGATGCAAGCTAAGAAGAAATGTAGGTTGTGGTAGCTTTTGGTAGAGTCTAATATGATATCTCAAGAAACAATTGAAATCTGAAATACAATTTTAAGCTGATTGTAAAAGACGTGGAAAACTATTCTCTATTGTATTATTTCATTAAAAAATTTAAATTAATTTGATACTAATAAACAAACTGAAATATATACTTTGGGGTAATTTTTCTCTATGCAAATTAAGTAATCCATTTAAAAATATTTATTATGTAATTCAATTGAGCAAAACCCATTAAAATATGAAATATTCTAGGTTAATTTTTGTGTATGCAAATTAAGTATTCCAAAACAAAACCTATTCAAATATTTCATTGTTTTTTGAAGGCACTCTAATTGAACGCAATTACCATATTCGACATTTTTCGGCCGGATGCATATTATCGCGATCTTGGCGGCATCCATACGCCTCGGCAAATGGCGAAAAGTTAATTAAAATCTGCTTCAGTCGTTGTTCATCCGCATCGTGATCTTCAAAATAATGTGGCGATGCATCGCCACAGAAGAACTGTGCCATGTTCAGGAAAAACAGCTGCTTGAGAGAGAGATGCGAGAATGTGGGCTGCGTCTGATTGAATTTGGAATCGTTATCAAAGTAAGCGTCATAGGCCAGACGTATGCCCGCTATATCAGCCTCTCGTTCGTCCATATAATCGGTTTTACTGCGATTCAGGCAACTGATGGCCGATGAATATTCATCGCCCAGAAGTATTTCTGCACTCAGCTCATTAAAATTTCCTCTAAAATCATAGGTCAGACCACCAGAGACAAAGCCATGCATCAGCTCGTGACTCAGCATGAAGCCCAATAGACTGATCTTGAATATATCATGCGAGTCGTGATAGAAAATGGGCCGTTGCAGAATGCCATAGGGCACAATGATCATATTCTGGCGCAGCATATAGTAGGGCGTTGAGCCCATGGCCGTATCTGAATCGCTTATATAAAAGTAAGCACTTGCATTGAACGGTCTGTCCAGTTGCTCGAACCAGCGACGCGTGCGGAACTCCAGTAGATGCAGATGATCCACCGCGTAATCCCGATTCCCAGCCAGATGCAAATCCGCATAGAAGTCATTGACGAAGCCAGCACGATCCATAACCTGGGGCATGTTGCCAATATTGATGGTCATGTTGAGTAGTTTGGCTCTAATTAAATCCAGTTCGTGCGCAGTTAGACGCAGATTGTTCGTCTCGAGGTTCTTGAGGAACTGCTTTCGTATCACCTCAAACAGTTCTAGTAGGTCGACTCGATGCTTTTGCAAACTGTCTGGCCCAATGAATCGTTGTTCATATAACAGATTTGTAGCTAGCTCCATGTTGCGACGCACATCCTGAACGCATTCGATGTCCTCCCTGCTGTCCATGGTCTCCTCCTGTAGATGCCTGACGAACCGCAACATTATGTAGCTGGCAACAACCTGACGATCTATGGACTTGATGAACTCTTGAAGCACTTTCAAATAGGCCGAACAATATACATTCACCACAAGGTCAGCAGGCACGTTGCTGCGGCCCAGGAGAATCTTCAGATACTTTCGCCATTGGCCACCAATTTGTACTTCTAGCTCTTGCAGCGTGAGATATTCATCGCTCTCAGTACATTCGTCCGTCTGAGCTGTAGTCAGTATTTCCAAGCCGTGTTCGAAATCCTTAACACCTAGAGCTAGCGACGATGCTTGTCTAATGCTAGTGCCCAGCATTTCTAGAGTTAGCTTGGTTAGTAATCGGCTGCTCAGTCGATCAGTATGTTTCTCAAAGCTCGGCATTGTGATGTATATGAGATATTTGCTGCTATTCCTCAGATCGGGCCGCACATTGAGATTGAAGAGTACATTGGTTAGGCCATAGCGTTGCAGGCGAGCCAGAGTCTCCATCCAATGGAATTTGGAACTGCCCCAGGCCTGGTGTCTACGCTTAAACTGTGGCCACGTTATTTGCTCATTTGGCGGCACCAAACGCAAATAATGTCTGCTCAAGCGGGTCGATTGCGTTGCCAGCTTACAAGTCTTAAAGAAGCTTAGGACCTTGGCCTGCACACTGTCCGGGTCCAGCGATTGATGCTGCTCCTCTAGCTCACTTAACAGCATCAACAGCTTCTCATTAACCTTCTGATCAATCTCTCCGATTATTTCCATGAAATTGTCATCCGTATGCTTTGCAGCCCAATTGCCGCATGCATAATTATAGTAATCATGACACGGCGACGCACTCACGTTCACATAACTCAGTATCTGAGTCATCAGCTCTGTATTGGTGTGATTCGATGCCTCACTAGCACTAGCAGCTAATGCTAGCAGCAATAATATACGTAATATTGCTTGAAAAGCACCAAAATTCGTCATTGTAGGCGACATTGCTTTTGGCGAACTGTTTTCGTCGCATGGCTGAGCAGTATATTTAAGGTTGATTTCTGTTCTATAATCAGCAATAAATACTAAATAAAACAAGCTGTAGTCGAGACTGCTCGACTACAAAATCCCCTGAGCCTTTCTTCGAGCGAATAATATTCCAAGAATTATTCGATTCGTTTATGCACGCATGCAAAGACACTGATCTACGCTTGTATGCATGTATGTGTGTATGCATGTGTGTAAGCATTGCAAGCGTCTTGCTGTCTCTCTCTGGCTTTGTTGCTGCGCCGCATGGATTTTGATGAGAAAACTTTGATGATTAATAATTCTGTTTCTAGATGGACAATCGTATTGATATCTTCAGATTATGATTATGATATTCATATCTATATGCTAAACCAAACTGCATGTCTCTAGTATTTGAAATGCATTTTTTTCATATTTGGGGGTGGTGGGGCGAAGTGCGGACCGTAATCTAAAATCTGACATAAACCGAAATTGTATTAAATTAGTATCTATATAAATGCAGAAGACTTGGAGACTCTAACCATAAATATGAATTAGCTAGAATTTTATAACAGGTTCCCGATAAATTCGTTTATCGATAACTTTGAAAATATACAAGTTATCGAATTTCTGAAAGAAACTCGTACTGCGCGTGCAATATATGGACCTAACACAAAAGGAATGAACTCTCTAGCTTTTGTATCTTCGGAAATCGTTCATACATACGGACAGACGGACGGACGGACAGACGGACATGGCTATATCAACTTTTCTCGTCACCCTGATCAAGAATATGTACACTTTGTGGGGTCTGCCACGCCTCCTTCTGCCTGTTACATACTTTTAACAAAACCATTATACCCTGATTTCCCATTTTCAATGGGCTCAGGGTATAAAAAAACTCTCCCCGTCTAGGCGGACCACGCAATTGCTAGATCGCAATGTCCGACAAATATTGTATACTCTCTGTCATGACACATTGCTAATTAATCGCCGGCTATAATAAGTCAATGTAAACTGAAGCAAATCAAACTGATTTTGATAGTGAGAATTTCATAGGAAATTTGATAATGTTAATGTATATATAGTATATACGACGGCTGTCAATTCTTATTTGTTTAAAAAGCTCATACATATGTAAGAATATTTATTATATTTCATATTTATTTTATATTTTATATATTATATTTGATATTTTTGTGTTTTGCTATTTGATATTTTAAGTGACTATAAACTTAAATTAAATAAGCTGTTTCTCTCGTACAACTTCTCAAAGTTTCTATATTAAGAGAAAAACTTACTTGTATTTGGGTGACTCGGTGATCATTTGTTCATTCTCCCGCGTCCAATAATTAAGCGATGTGGGATTGGCTTCAATGAAACACTCCAGCGTAACATTAAATCCCATGGGAATGCCGACCAGCTGATGCGGTATCCAGACCATTGGCGAAACTGCAATTGCAATTGCAATTCGAGAGAATAGGGTATATAGAAACATAAGAAGCGGTCGGTCCATTCAGCAAACTCAACAAACTTACAGTCAACGCTGACTTTGATGCGCTTTGAGACGCTGGGCGGCACACCGTTTGAGGCAATGCAGAGATAAGCACCCATGTGCAGGCGCGAGATGCGCTCCAGTTCCAGAGAGTCTGTCTCCAGGTCATTCACTGCAACAGCATGAGCCGGCAATAGAGTTGATGATTTTGATTTGATGTGAGTTTCGTGGTGGTCGGTCGGTCGGACTTACCTTCCAGCGTCTTGTTGATGACAATTTTATGGTTGTCATCTCGTTTCCATTTGATGGATGGCTCTGGGCTGCCTTTCGCCTTGCAGCGCAGTGTGACATTGTCGCCCTCGCGCACAATGACATCGCTGGAGGTCAGCGCATCGTCAATATTGGGTGGGACTGCAAGAAGTGGGGCAAGGTGGGGCAAGGAAATGGATATTATTATTCCTGCCAGCTAAACATAAACTCAAAAGCGAGCAGCACTTGATTTAAATGCAAAAACTTTTGCATTTTGGCAAACAGCGTTGCCAAGAAAGTGGAAACGTCTAAAGCCAAACGAAATCACACTGAACACAAGAGCAACGACTCTCAGATACACTTGTGGAATATGAAATAATACAAGTATAACAAGTAAGAAAGCTGTAGTCGAGACTGCTCGACTACGAAATCCCCTGAGCCCTTCTTCGAACGAATAATATTCCAAGAATTATTCGATTCGTTTCTGCACGCATGCAAAGCCACGCGCACACATAAACAGTGATCTACACTTGTATGCATGTATGTGTGTATGCATGTGTGTAAGCATTGCAAGCGTCTTGCTGTCTCTCTCTGCCTTTGTTGCTGCGCCACATTGATTTTGATGAGAAAACTTTGATGCTTAATAATTCTGTTTCTAGATGGACAATCGTATTGATATTTTCAGATTATGATTATGATATTCATATCTATATGCTAAACCAAACTGCATGTCTCTAGTATTTGAAATGCATTTTTTTCATATTTGGGGGGTGGTGGGGCGAAGTGGGGACCGGAATCCAAAATCTGACAAAAACCGAAATTGTATTAAATTAGTATCTATATATATGCAGAAGATTTGGACGGTCTAACTCTAAAGATGAATTAGCTAGAATTTTATAACTGGTTCCCGATAAATTCGTTTATCGATAACTTGGCAAATATACAAGTTATCGAATTTCTGAAACAAACTCGTACTGCGCGTGCAATATACGGACCTAACACAAAAAGAATGAACTCTCTAGCTTTTGTATCTTCGGAAATCGACGCGTTCATACATACGGACGGACGGACGGACGGACGGACGGACGGACGGACGGACGGACGGACAGACGGACATGGCTATATCAACTTTTCTCGTCACCCTGATCAAGAATATATATACTTTGTGGGGTCTGCCACGCCTCCTTCTGCCTGTTACATACTTTTAACAAAACCATTATACCCTGATTTCCCATTTTCAATGGGCTCAGGGTATAAAAAAAAGTTAATTATTTTAATTTTTTCTTTAAGTAGACTAGCATTCATTTAGGTTACTTTACTGAATGCTTTCTTGAGTTTCTGAAACTTCTTCATGATTTATTATGTTAATTTTAAATAGTTTACATTTACAGAAAAAAAAATAACATGATAATTATGCACTTCATAGTGCTATTAATTCTCGAAGCAGCTAAAGTCCAGCAATGGCTAGGAAATGTCTTAGCAAACAATACGGCAAAGTTCGGTTACGCTCCGGGAAGTGTGTAGAAAAAAGCATTTCACGCATTGTTGACTTTGACGCGCTGATTCAACTTTGTCCCAAGAGATATTTTAGTTTAAGCCTAATTAGCTTTGCGACAAGACTTTAGCCTGGCTAACTTTTGGGGCGAGTCTGTTAATTTAAAAATCGATGCTAGAACCTTCATCAAATTGTCATCAGCCTTTGGGAGACACCGTTGCGCTCTGGTTTTCAATTGCTGGCTGAACGCTTCTGTCAAACCCTTTTTTTCGGCGTTTCTTTGCATTGGCCTTCAAGCGGAAAATCTGTAATGAAAAATCTATGCAAATCAAAGCGCACAAAGCTAGAAGCTAAGGATTTCACTGGACTCAGAGTTCGACAAGCGGACACGGACATATAAGGCAAACGAGAGAAAGAGAAAGAGAGAGAGGGAGATGGAGATGGACTTCCAGCTAGACATATGAACCTAAACTGTCGTAGTCGCTGACAGCCGCTGCAGTTAGTCTCATTTCATATTCAGAGCGGTGTCTGTAATCAAAAGATATCGCATGCAATTTTTTCATTTTGTTTAAAGTCTGGACAAGTCTTGTAAGTCACGTGCGCGACGCGTTTAGTTGCCGTCTGATGTCTGTTGTCAGCTGTTGACGCGTCAACCAATATCTGCTGGTCTGAGCCCAAAGCAAATCAATAATGCGAGCATTATGTCATGAAAATTTCAATGACTCAATAATTAAATACTGAATTGCAAACATATTTTGACAGAATAATTCATAGTTGAATTACAAAATTTAGTTATAGAAACGCAGATTTGCTTTTTTTGTTATTTTCACTGAATATAAATTGCGAGAATCCCTTGTGTGCTAAATGTCATTGTGCATTGTATTAAACAAAATAAAAACGAATTTGTTGCCAATAAATATTTAAATTATTTGTAATTTAATTTTTGTTTATAATTTTTGGACTTCATTAACCTAATTTGTTTATTAAATCTTTACCTTTTGCCCATTTTTCGCTTGGGGACACAACGCATAAAACCAAACTGTAATTAAAAGTTGCAATTGCTTCAACTTTTTCTATGCGCTGTAAACTTTTGTCTCTGTCTCCTTTATTTCGCCTGCTTCATAATGCCACGGCATTTATGAGCCAAAAGCGAGGCAAAAGAATCGCAAAAAAAAAAAAGAAAACTTTACTCTGACCATTTGCTGTGCTATTAATAAACGCTTGATGTGCTAATCGCCGAGCTGACCATAAGCGCACCGAATCGCTACTCGGGCAGCTGTTGTTCCTGTGTGTTTGCCACCCCATTTGACATATTAGTTTCTTTATTGATATTTAGCAGATGGCGACATGGCGAAAAAGGCTAACAAAGTTTTCTGCACAAACGTGCTGGCGGTTTGGCTCAGCTCGTATATTGTTTTTAAGGGCAAACTTTTCACATACAAGCTGAAAATTTAATTAGCCAATGTCAACACAATGGCCCAAAAGTTTCACTATTTATAGGCGTGGCACAAAAGGTCTCTGATACCACTCATTATCCAATCTACTTGCAATTTATAATATCACAGCTCACAGCTTTCCAAGGGTATTAAGCAGGTCGACATATATAGCGCTAAATTATTAAATTGCCGTGTCCATTCGCAAAGTTTTTCGTCGCTTAGATAACAACGTGACCATCTAACCGTCTAATGAGCGGCAATTAATCTTCATATCCTTAATAAAGCCACACACACATACGCTTCGAGTTTATCATGCGATGCATAAATTATTGGCTGAAATTAAAGTCGTAGCGCCATGAAATGAATTTGACTTCAAGAGTTTTCTTTTTCTAATTTAGTTGCTTCTATAAGTCTGTAATATGATGAGCCTTGCATAAATTCGATGAGCTTTTATATCTCATTATTGCATATCCATATTGCAACGATGACATTCTATATTGCTGATCAGAAGCAATAACCGAATTAATATTCTGGCATTGATCTTGCCAACTGTTGCATACTCTTAAAGAGAGCACACGCTGCAGCAGTTCACATCAAATTTTATACGACTTTTCTCTTTAATTAATCATTTGCCTTAGGCGAATCATTTAGCTATGTGGAGTCAACAAGATTTCCATATAGATAAAATCATATTGAATTCCAATTTGCAATTCTATAAAAATATTCCAGTTGACCATTTTATTATATTACTCTCTATTCACAAAATCAATCAAAAATGGCATACTCACTTGCTCCCGCTCTCAAGAGCTTTCGCTGCTATTCGGTTTGGCTTTCAGTTGAGCGCTCTTTCTAGGCAGCGACACAATTGACGCTCGCACAATGTGACTGAGTAAGTGAGCGAATAACGAAATAACATTCACATACGCATGCATACGGAATCGATTGGCAAGCATTTGTTTCTGTTGCATTTCGCTCTAGAGTCTTTCCGTTTGCTTGGTTGAGTTTGGTTGAGTATGTATGAAAAAGAAGAGTTGGTATATACGCACACAAAAAAGTCTTTCTCATATATAAAACTCAATCAAGCAATCGGCAAGACTCAACAAAGAGAAATGCTTGCTTGCTGATCGCCAACGAACTCATTGAAGAATCGAGTCAATCGATTGCTCTCTGAGTCTTTTCTCAAAGTGTGAGTAAAAGACATTTATTTGCAGACATGAAGAAACGGTCAAGAGTAATTTCCGAGCTATAATCTCTAGCTTCAATAGCGGCGAACAGCAAGATGGACTTTGCAAAAAATAAAAATTAAATAAATAAAAAAAAAACAATATTTACACCTGTAATTTTTTTTTATTTTTTCTCTGTTATCTCCATTGAGTCTTATTATATTTTATTGGATTATTTTCTATCTTTACGTACTTGTTATCGGTTAAAAGGCTGTCAACGCCTTTTCGTAACTAATTTTCTTTTAGATTTTCTAGAAAAATGTTTATATTATTGTTATAAATATTTTATTTTATATAGTATATAGTCTTTGGAATATTATTTATTTTTTATATATTTTTTATTTTACATATATTTCTTTTTCAAAAAATCACAAACGACACGGCAAACATAGTTAAAACCCGTTTTCGGTTTATTCACCTAACGCTTCTGTTGGTTTAGTTTTCAGCAAAACTATTCAGGTTAGCGGAAAATTTATTAGAATTAAGAACGTGTCGAGTCTATGCACTGGCCATTAACTGCTTGCAAAAGGTTGCCAGCGAGTGTCAACGTGTTGTAATTGAATTTAATAAATTGCCTCATTATGTGAGTAGAAATTAAAAATTATGCGCCAACAGAGTCGACGCTGGGCAGAGCTCGTTATTATTGTTGTATGTTGCTAGCATGTTGCATGTTGTTGCATTTGTTTTGCATTTTCTGCGGTCATTTGTGGTGCACTTTTGAGCTGGGGATTTGCCACGCCATCACCCCATCCCATTCCCATCGACTCTGAGTGCGCCGCAAAGTATGCAACACACAACGGCTGTTGCCAGTTGGAGCCGCGCACATTTAAATGCATTTGGTGTGCGTGGCACATAAATTCAAAAGCGTTTAATGTTTGTTTTTACCGTCCCGCCATTTTATAATTTCGTCGTTTTTGGGCTCGTTGTACATTTTATTTTATTTCATTCGCCACGTTTCGAATTCGCCGCTTTCTGTTTGGCTCAGCAAATTAAATTACAAATGCTGTGCGTTTCGAAAATTTATTTATTTATTTACTCGCTTGCCCAACCATATTCCGAATGCTATTTGTCCCTCTCCTTATTTAGACGGCAAATGCAACGTTTTAATTTCATTACATTTACTGCACAACGTAATTATCTTTTTCGATTTTTTTTTTTTTTTTTTCCAACCAGTCAAATTGTTAAATTGAGTACCTAGTTCAGCGATAGACAGAGAGACGTGTCTGACCTCAGTCTCCTAACCAAAGCTATGTTCATTTTTTATATATTTATTTTTTGTTTTTGCGTAAACATTGCGCGTCATTTAATTTTGTTGCTTTTAATTGGATTTGGTATGTAAATTAAATATATTCTGATTCGGTTTTGATACGTCTGATAATTTCCAATTTTCATATTTACTTAGACATTCAAATAATACCCTATTAATAATTATTAGATAAAACTATGAAAATATTTAAAATAAAAATGCAAAGAATATAAAGCTGGCTGAAGTAAGTTTGCTTTATAATACCTTGTGTTAATCGATTTCTCTGTGTATGTTTTATGATTACCAAAAATAATGTCCATTACAGAAAATATACATATAAGAAAGACATAATAAATAAAAAATAAATAAATAAATAAAATATGAAATAAGTAATTTGGTATCTGTCTAGAGATATTCGTTATGGAGAGCAATAGATTTTATTATTAATTTTATTAATATTAATATTATTTATTATTATTATTATTATTATTATTATTATTATTATTATTATTATTATTATTATTATTATTATTTTGTATTTAAAATAGATTAGCTATTCTGGTATTTTTTTTTAACAGGAAAACGCTTCGTTTTATATATTAAATGCCACTTAACATTCTACCAGAAACACTTCATTTTTTTTTCATTAAATTAGCAATTGATATTTTTAAAATAAGATATCGTATTTCTGTGTCAAGAAACTCTTGATAAATGCTTTAAGCGAGATATTCTTAGCAAAACTTTAATTTAAAATATTTTTTCGCCATATCTTCTCTCTTAACTTTTTATTTGTTAACTATTTGAAATCATTTAATATTATATGCACACAAAATGATCAAAAACATCATATGTTAAAAAAAAAAATAGATAAATAAATAAACAAATAGTTTATTAAGTTTATTATAGTGTTACTATAATGCACCTTCAATTTAGTTCTACAAGGGTTACACGTAAAAAATCTACTTAAAATGATTATCAAATATATGAACGCACATATATTTACATATATATATTTATACATAGATATTTTCGCACATATTATCCAAACATTATACAATTGATTTAAGTTCTTTGCCACGCGGCATTCATAAAGTTAACCAATAAATCTAATAAAAACCTAAGCAAGTTTTCAATGCAAGAATTTCACACCAGATCCGCTTTTCAAGTTGACAAATCAACATCATCCGGCGGACAAACATGCTGTGCACTGGACAACAGGCGGCAGAGTCCGTATGGAGTCCGTGCAGAGTCACGCGGCGTATGGGCAACAAACGTTTTGCGGCAGTCACATAAATCAGTTTTTGTGGCAAAACTTGAAAAATATGTGCGCAAACAAATGGCAGCCGACCGTGGGCGGGAGGAAGGCTGAACAACTGAAAACTGCACCATGCAACAGTTAGAACACGGACATGGCAACTACAAACCAAGCACAAGGCAGCGAGCAGAAAGCAGACGGCAGGAGGCAGACAGAGAGAGCATCGCACACATGCAAATGCGCGAGGATATACCGACAAGGACACATATGCTGCACGTTGCAGGATTTCAGTTTAGGCTGGCGACAAAAAAAAAAAGCTAGTGAGACAATGTTGTTACACGCAGCCGACTGCATCATGCTCGCTTTTATGATTTACCCCAAAGAAGCTTTTATTATTAATTTGTAGACAATTTATCTAAAATATAATTACTTTTTTTTTTTTTAATAAATATAATATAATATATAAATATATTTAAATTTAAATATATATAAATGTAAGGAGCTACACACATAAGTATAATGAATAAATAAAAAATGAAATAAAAAAATTGCTATAAGCATTTATATAAATATATAAAAAATAAAAATATTATAAATAAATAATAAAATAAAAAAATAAACTTTCTATAAATGTAAATAATAAACAATAATAAAAAGCATAAATAATAAAAAAATAAATAAATAAATATAGTTTCTATAAGCCTTTATTAAAGCTCTTCAATAATGCTTTGCATTAAGAGAGTCGTGCAGGCGACGAAATTTACAAAAAAAAAACTAATATACTCTTTTGCTTTTAGCGATAGTGAAGAAGTGTAGCGAAGAACCATTAAGAGAATGTGACAGAGATTATTATTACATTCAATTAAAAATTATATTTCACAATTCATTCGATTTCTCTGTCGGCATGTTGCAAGCATTAAATTACAGCGTATATGCCCCATTGTGGCTCGAATGCGGGTATACTACAAATGCCAGTGGCATATTTTAATTTCTCTTCTTTTTTTGCTCTCTTTGCATTTTTATTTTTTCCTGCATTTATAGTATTTTTAGCGTTATTTTTTGCCTGCTGACCAGCGACGAACCAAAGTTGTCGCACTACTGGTAAATTTGCCTCTCTTAGGGACTTTTGCCACATCAGCGTGTCCGTTGCAATTGTGTGTGTGTGTGTATATATATATATATGAGATAAGTGTAACCAACGTATGTATGTGGAGGATGAAAAAAATTGCAAAAAAAAAATATAGACAACGAGATTGCAAAAATTTCGTGAAGCGGCTGCCACCGTTTTGGTCACGCCACGTCAAATTGCCAGAACACGCATGTGGTGCGTGTGAGGCGTGTTATTTGAGCATTTTACAACACTGAAGCGTGCTTAACGGCTTTTTGAAAGTGCTATCAGTGAGCGCAGCACAAACAAAACAAACAAATGCAAAAAAAAGATATTTGAAAAAAAAAAAAACACTTTTTTTGTTGCAAAAAAATGAGATACAAAAAAATTGTATAGTCAGGCATACTGCAACGCTGTGTAAACATGAAACGCTTAGGAATACACACATATGCACTTAAGTGTCTGTACTATGTAATGGAATCTATGGGCATTATACCATGTGAAACAAGAGACAGGTAGTGGGCGGGGTCATGCAAATTGCCCAGAGCAACTGAAACGTTCGAGGTGAACAAAAAACTTGCTGAACTTAAATCAAATCTGGTTGCAATACCAATTATTATACAGAAACTTTTCGAGCGCTTCAAGTAAAGCAAAATGGGAAACTATAATAAATCAGAAGAAATGTATTTCGTATTTACATTCGTGTACTAAATATCAAGTCAAATCGATTGAAAGGCAATGCAAGTATATATTGACACAGCTCACATGGACATTTGGTCTCATGGTGATGTGAAATAATATTTATCTACTATAAAACTGCTCTCTGAACTCTTCTTCGCTGCAAAAATGCCAGCCAGAGAAGGCGACATTTGCATTGTCGTTCATTTTGTTGAATTTCGGGACTCGTGCTGTGCACCGCCTATGGTCTGAGAGAAACTGAGCAGAGACACAGACACAGACGCACATAAATGCCATTGCTCATGCTAAAATGTCATGTGTGTGTGTGTGTGAGCTTGTCAGAGGTGTGAATATGGGCAGCAGCATTTGAAATGCAATTTTTAAAGCATAGTTTTATGGGCAGGTAGCCTAGCCTAGCTGACAGACTGAAGCGAGTGCAATGTTTGTTTGCCTTAATAAAGTGCTTTGTGTGGAATTTAATTGTATGTTTGTTTGCTTTACTGACTAAAACAAGGCCTAAACAGCTTTGCCCGAGCGGGGCTGGACTGCAGAATGATGCTGCTAATACCAGTGGCAACAGTTTGTCTGGTAAATGAAATGAAATATGCAAGGGACATGTGTCCAAGTGGCGATGAGTTGTTCATGATACTAGAGACGCACGCCAGAACAAATATTTCAATGTCAGCTAAGCTGACAAAGTTCACACAGGCACGCAAACACACGCTTGCATATAAATACATACACTCATATATATGTGTATATACATATATACATATTCACTTACCGACAACTTTGACAAAGCCATATTGGGTTTTAGCCGTCACCGTGTTGATTTGGCACATATAACGTCCCATATCCTCCTCCTGAACGTTGTTAATGTGCAGAAACCAGGTGCGATGCTTATCGTGCTTATCGTGCGTTACGCTAATCCTTGGATTTCGCGTTATCACATGATTATGCACCGTCAAAATGGCCGACTGCTCAAAGTGCATCCACGCCACCTGCAACAAAGGAATTAAAATAGTATAATTAGCATACTTAGAGTAAATGTATCAAATGTTCATTTATAAGCAGCTGACAAATATGTCAGGCTCTTGCTTCATTCTTATATTGGTAAACTTTGCCTTGCCATCAGCATCAGCATCAGCATCATCATCATCATCATCATCAATTTTTATGAAGGATTAACGAGAGACGACAATGTCGTCCTGGTCGGTTGGTCAAATTGCCAAAGTTCGCGTCACATGTGACAACAGCTGCTGTCAGAAACTTTGCTGGCATCGTGCGTCATCAGGATGCGCAGCTTGTACGGTAGTAGCTACTATCCTTGCTCCTATGCTCCATTGGTTATGCAATAGTTTCACA
Organism: Drosophila buzzatii; assembly: GCA_035045845.1. Taxonomy (NCBI): domain Eukaryota; kingdom Metazoa; phylum Arthropoda; class Insecta; order Diptera; family Drosophilidae; genus Drosophila; species Drosophila buzzatii. Next base: position 49,417 of record JAWNOS010000013.1, read on the forward strand.
TAGAACAAACAATAACAACAGCAAAGCAACAACAATAATATATGCAAATTTAAGCGCACAGAACATTGGTAAGACGTGCTAAATGTAAAAAACATACGACACTCAAGCGTCGATCCCATTTCAATGATAAATTTGAGCACACATTCCCAAAAGCGAGTCAACAATAACATTCAAAGGAAGCGAATACACAGGCATCAGCATGCTCAAGCATAGAAGCTAGTTTAATCGTTGCACAATGGGAAATGTGCTTCGTTGTGAAAATTAATTTTCAACATTTTAAGATCAGAGAATTCTTCAGACTTTTAAAATGAATTTATGCTCTTATAAGGGAAGTTAAAAAAAAAACGTGTTTTTAAATTAAAAAAGATAAGAGAATTTTTTATAATATATATATGCTCTTGCAAGGGACCTTAAAAAACTTTTTTTTTTTTGTATATTTGTTGTAAATGAAAAGGAAACACCATTTTTGTTTATATAAAAAATATATTTTTAATATATTTATTTTTTTATTAGATTTCATTTTATTGCAGCTTTTGTCATTGACTCTACAGATTTGCCTTAACTAGGGAGATGGCTTAATGCCTCTATTTTCTATTCTATTCTACTTTAATTATTATCATTTTTTTTTTTTATTACCTGAACCCATTGAAAATGGGAATTCAGGGTATAATGGTTTTGTGAAAATGTATGTAACAGGCAGAAGGAGACTTCGCTGACCCCATAAAGTATATATATTCTTGATCAGCACAAAAAAATAAAATGTCCTGTCCGTCTGTCCGTCCGTCTGTCCGTCCGTCCGTATAAACGTCGAGATTTCGGAAACTGCAAAAGCTAGAGAGCTGAAATTTCACATGAACACTCGTATTTCTGTAATTGTATTGAAAATAAGCCAAACTTTCCAACAGTATGACAATTTTTGCAATAAATTTCTCACAACTGACTTAAAAAAAAAAAATCGAAAAATTAAAAAAAAAAAAAATTTAAAATACAAAATTATTTTTCTTTTAGCCAACTTTGAATCATCATGATTATTTTGAAAATGTTTATTTTTTATTTTGGGTACCGCTCCCTTGGTTAATTACTTATAAGATGGCATAACATTTTTTTTTTTTTGGGTTGATTTTCATCACAGGTTCCACTGTACAAAGTCAGCGGCGTCCTAAGGGGAAGCACTTGAGCATAAACATAACAAATATATATATATATATATATATATATATATATATATATATATATATATATATATATATATATATATATATATATATAAAACAAATATAAGTATAAAAGTAAATAAGTCAAATAGATCCAACTCGAATGGCAAACAGCATTGTTCTAATTATTTATTTAGTCATGGACTATCTATCCTTCATCTAACATGATTGATATGCCGCGGTTACCATGCCCAAGGCGTCTGTTCAACATCAGCATCCAGCACTTTTGTTGATAAACTTTCACAACAATTCACCTATTATATAAATTTACTATGCTTCATGCTGTGCCACTGGCCCTGTTTGGGGCCACCTCTGTTCGGCGGGCTCACTTTTGTATGGAAGCTGATCCATGGGCAGCCGGAGCTTGAGCTGCTTACAGCATAGTGTCAGGCAGCATAGATAGATATTGGTTAATTTTTCAATGTCTGCAATGAAAACGTGCGACAAGCCCAGACGAGACACGGACCTGAACGCCTTTGCGTTCTCGTTTATTTCCATTGGCTTCTCGTCTGACTCTCTAGTTGAATAAAAATCAAGCAGCTGTAGTTTGCTTAAGTAGTTCGTAGCTAACACTCCCATGCCGAACGCTCTATTGCCAACAACAATGTCAAATATTAATGAAGCCACGTTTATCAGTCGACTGAGGCCAGAGCGCTCAAAGTGGCAAATGGAACGAAGTGCGCGGTAAAATCAATAAAATTGCATTAGCAAGCAGCAAGCTTTAAAGTCAAAAGCGAGAAAAAAAATAAAAAAAATATTTAAAAAAAAAAAATGTGCAAGCATCGACACACACACACACATACACACATAGTGTGTCCGACATTTTAAAGTGTTAGCCACAAAATGTTGTGAAAATTCGCTGCATTTGCATTTCGTATTTCGTATTATGCATTTTAGTAGTTTTTGAGGTCATTTGAATGAAATTAATTAGGCTCATGTAACGCCAGCGAAAAAGTTGAAAAGCCAAACAAAATGGGCACCCTCTAATATTCATCCAACCGCTCACAGTTCAGCCACAAAGCTCTGCAGCGTCGCTGTGGTTTGAGTGTGTGACATTTGGCTTCATAATTTTCGGTTGCAAAATGTCAGCGAAAGTCAAGGCAAAGTTAACTTTGCAATATGTGTGTGTGTGTGTGCATGGCTCTGACTTTTAACGGGCTTTCTATCTGCTATTAAAATTGTACGCATATTTAAGCAACGCTCCGGACAAGGATTAAGCGCAGCAACGAGACGTGATCTCTTAGGCACCACCAATGTCCAGACATCATCATAATTTGGGCTCTGCTTCATTCAACTTATATCATTGCATAGTGAAAGCGAGTATTTGTTTTAAATTTATCTTTGATAAAATTCATATTTGTCTAACTTGTGAGTTTTCTTTTCATTTGTTGAATTTTTTTGTATATCCAAAGTATACAAAAATCCAAAATTGCTTAAAATACACATCATATTACAATTTGTACAATTTGAAGACTAGCCCTAAACTCTAAGGCCTAAAGTATTTAACTACACTGGTTACGACATTTCACAATCCAATATGCTGTAGCTAATTTGAAATGGGAAGCAAATTAATTTGAGGTTCATTCATTCGATATATTACGTATTACACACATTGTAATAAATATACATATTACAAATTTAGTCATGCCTTACAGAGATTGACTCTTCGAGTAATATGAATACTCATTAAATAATACAAATTTGGATAGGGTTGAACAAATAGTATTTGCACATACTATGTTATAGCGAAAATTCGAAAATTAAAGTTTTTAAAATTATTGAAATTTAATAAAAATATGATTACATATAAAATGACTAAGACTTTCCAGTAATGGAACTAGGGTAAAAAAAATAACAGATAGTCTTATTTTCAAGTATATTTATTCAATTAATATACGATTTTGATTTATTGTATTTTTTTTTTTTTCCATTCTTAATTTAGTCCACGCTTTTGGCCCTCTCACTCTGTACCCACAGATACGAAATTCTTTTGGCTGTGAAACCAGTGCACAATATTTTGAAATACTTAAGATATTTAATATTTAAGATATTCTGCATATATGCACTTTCCATTTCAAGAAATGCTGAATATATTGGAAATATATGACATTTACAAACTTTATTTAGAAAACGAATGCTGGCGTATTGGTACCTAGACCAATTTTCAGCAAAAGCGCTTATGCATCTTCAGGAGTAAGATGGATCAACTCTTTGGGAACCAATTAATTCCCAAGCTCTTCGCTCTTTCTATAACTTCATCTTTTCATTCTGACCATTACTGAAATGCCCATTATAAATGAAGATGTATCCGTCAACAGCTCATCAACGTAATAATAAACTAACTTAGTCCCTGCAGCTTACGGTTTGATGAAAATTTGAATTCTTTTCTCAAATGATCAAACTGTGCAACATTGAGATCAGTTTTAATGTCTCTCATTTTATTAGAGCGGAATCATCGCGTTTGATGTTGTTCCTCCAGCAATATTAAACGGCCAAACTAATATTTGCATTCAAATTTATTCGAAAAGGAGTAAAAGCGAGAAACGCAAATTTATTAGATCCATTTGAATACACTTTTACGAAAGGCAAACCGTTCTTAGTTGCGCGCCCAAGTACGCTTTGCTTAAAACGACTTAATTTGTTAAATTTCTAATATAAATGCATAGCAACAATAATTGCACTCACACATTTTACATGGTCATAATTTTCTTGATCCCTTATCAATCACCCACAACACAATTGCATAGTTTGATTACATTTACGGTTGCATTTAAACAAATCTGAGTTTTGATACGCACTAATTTAAAAGACAATTTTGAACAATTTTGATCTCATGTATGTGATATTATAAAATAAATTAAATTTGGACATAGCAAAACATGACAAAATGTACTGTAGGCGTCATGCTTTTTGAACATATTCAATTGTTTGCCTTGTGGCTGTTAGAGTCATATGCATTTCGAGATCCTTATCCATACGCTCTTCTGGTGATCTTTCTCGGCATCGTCGCTTCTGTTGTTGCATTACTGTATACCTTTTATTTATAGATTAGATGCAAATGGGCAAGGTTTACTATTTTCCTCTAAATTTTTTTGTTTCACTAAGTTTGATCTTTTAGACGCTGCTTGGAGTGCCCTCATTTGATTGCTATAAAACAACTTGCATTTATGTTCTTTGGGAAAAGAATCTATTATAATTTTTAAATTTTGATAACGGTTGTCTAGCTTTTCCTCCAGCTCTAATCGTAGGCGGTTATATATTTCAAATCTTTCCACGGCGAGTAACTTCTGTAAAATTGGCGTTTTCGATTCCCTTGCTATGATTAATTCACTCAAGTAATCCGAGTATTCTAAGTTATATTCGTATTCTCCGTATCGACTATCAATAAGAAAACTCATTTTTGCTTCGACCCTAACGTCATTGAAATCTCTGCTGTTATGCTCATTATAGTTGCTGTTGTCAAATGGGCAATTTTTGTTATTTGCAAGTAAAACTTTTTGCTTGACAGAGTTTTTCCATGTATATGAACTTTTAAGATTCAACCTTTGCTTCGCATAAAACATCACGCATTTTGTTCCTAATTGATTGGATGCGATTTGAGAGTTGATGTCATTCACTCGGTCTTCCATCTGTTCTTCCAGAGCTAATCGTCGGTCATTGTATGTTTGAAATTTGTCAATAACGAATTCTTTTACAGAAAGTGGCACTCCCGATTTCCTCGTTATGACTAATTCACTGAAGAACTCTAAATATTCATTATTGTTTTGGTGGTACCCGAATTGATTCTTAATAAGTGCATCCCTTTTTTTAAGAATATATCTCGCATGTTTTGAAGATCGCTAAAATTAGGATTATATTATGAGTACGCACTAATTTCACATAAATTTGTTTACACACTAAATTTCGTGGATTGCTCAACTTTTGGGTTTGTACAGTGAATATTGCATGGATGAAAATAAACAAAATCCAGTTCCAGCTCATATTAGTTTTACTTGTAAACATTCTCGAAGTATACTAAGAATCGGGCACTGGTGTATATGATATTTAACTACACTGGTTACGGTATTTTATAATCCAATAAACTGAAGCTAATTTACGAAATTAGCAAGTTAATTTGGAGTTAATTCATTTGTTATACATTATATAAATATTATATATTTAGTCATATAGAATATACATACATTTATTACTTACATTAATATATTTTACAAATTTAGTCACGTTTTACAGGCTGTGTCTACAGCTGCCTATTTTATTGACTCTCCGAGTAATACGAATACTCATTAAATGATACGAATATATTTACGTTGAACACATATTTTGCATACCTTTTACTCAAAAATTCAAAACTTAAACAACTTTAAAATTAGTATGGGATTTTTTTTTTATCATAATTAGATTACATAAAATGAATGAAAACATTTTTTTTCGACAACTTTCCATTTCCTTATTACCGCTATAAATCGAAAATTGATGTTACTCAGTTTGAGCTAGAGACTTTAAATTTTATTATTATTAATTTTTAGTAGATATTATGGCTATGGAGATTTTGTAATTATCAGATTTTAAATACAACGCCTTCGCCCCCAATTCGCTTAAACAGTATTTGAAATACTATAGACATGGATAACAAACACAGTTAAATGCTATCATTACGTTCTGTTAGTTTCATGATAGTCCATCTATGAGTATTAAGCAGTTAACAGAGCGCCGTTAACATGCATGTACGGTTCAGGAGGCCTCCTATATGAGGAGCTTCGACTAGAACACTTTTACTGTTGTTACTGCCATTGCACTGACAAAAAACTGTGAGCAGACTTCAATACAAAATATTTTAGTCCGCTCAACTAACAGAATTTTGTAGCTACAAAAGGAGGTAAGAGTTCAAGAAATGTTTCGATGTTTCTATGAGAATAGAGAGAGGGGGAAAAATGGACAAATTTAAAAAATTCGAAATATATATTTATATGAAAATTTTGTAAGGCCTAGTGACCGTAACGATTATAACTTCTATAGAAAAATTAAGATATAATCATTATTATTATTTACTTAGATAATATTTCTTTTTAGTGTCTGAAGTGTTGTTGTCGTTACTCTACTTCCGGTGTTTCAAATGGGCAGGGTTTACCATTTTCCTCTAAAACGGTTTGCTTATCTGAGTTTTTCCTTTTATATGCTCTTTCGAGATTCACCTTTTGTTTCAAATAAAACCTCTTGCAATTGTCCTCAGGTGGAAGTGATTCCAATTCAAAATCGATATCACTTACGAGTTTTTCCATCTGCCCCTCCAGATATAATCGTCGATCATTATATATTTCAAATTTTTTAACGACGTCTAACTTCTCTGAGTTTGACTTTCCCGATTCCATTGCTATGACTAATTCAACCAAGTACGTCCAGTATTCTCTGTTACCTGTGAAGTATCCATTTTTATTTTTTATAAGTGATTGCATTTTGGCATTGATGGAATTGTCTTCTTGGTTCAAATCTCTGTTGTTATGTTTATTATTGTTGTTGTTGTTAAATGGGCAATTTTTGCTATTTGCAAGTAAAACTTTTTGCTTAACAGAGTTTTTCCTTGTATATGATCTTAAAAGAATCAACCTTTGCTTCGCATAAAACATCACGCATTTTGTTCCTAATTGATTTGATCCGATTTTAAAGTTGATGTCATTCTCACGGTCTTCCATCTGTTCTTCCAGAGCTAATCGTCGGTCATTGTATGTTTGAAATTTGTCAATAACGAATTCTTTTACAGAAAGTGGCACTCCCGATTTCCTCGTTATGACTAATTCACTGAAGAACTCTAAATATTCATTATTGTTTTGGTGGTACCCGAATTGATTCTTAATAAGTGCATCCCTTTTTTTTAGAATATACCTCGCATATTTTGAAGATCTCTAAAATTAAGATTGTATTATGAGGTCGGACTAGTTTGAAATTAATTTGCTAACACACTAAATTTCGTGAATTGCCCAATTCCTGGGTTTGTACAGATAGTATATAGCCTTGGATCCAAATAAACAAAATCCAGTTCCAGCTCATATTAGTTTTACTTGTACACATTCTCGAAGTATACTAAGAATCGGGCACTGGTGTATATGATATTTAACTACACTGGTTACGGTATTTTATAATCCAATAAACTGAAGCTAATTTAAAATGGGGAACAAATTAATTTGAGGTTTGTTCATTCATTCGTTGATATATATTTACATATATGTGTGAAGTCAAAGTTTCCCTGCAACTGAATGTACTCTTTGTAGCATATAAACCCATAATTTTACTTGGCCTATATTTACTTGGCTCCGTATTATTTTGGAAATGTCTGAGTGGATTGGTGATAACATAGTTAGTCTTTTGTGTATGCATAGATGGTCTTCGCTAAACACATCAGCAGCGTACGTGAGTGTGAATGTGTGCTTGTATCTGTGATAGTAATGATCACTTGAGTCTTAATAATTGCATCCATATAATTTAGGATATTTTTCATATATTGAGATTTATTTGCTGCACTTGTTATGGTATGAACTGAAACAAATTTAAGTTCAGGTTGGGTTAAGTTTACTCAGCTCCTCCGCCTGATTGAGAATATATACACTCTATGAAATTGTCTGATTTCACATTTTACTCAGGGTATAATGAAAAAGAAATCTTAAAATCGAATAGAAGAAACCATGAAACACAATTTTTAAATATACTCCAAACCTTCTATCTTCTCAATATGTGGACAAAAGCAGAGTATTCCTTCCATCAACCAATAATATTTTTGTAATAAAATGCATTTTCCGCGTTATTAAAACTCATTTCCTTGTTCTCGGTCTAAGAATTAAGAAGCACATTGACATTTATGGAGTGCAATAAACTAAGCTTACATATTTTTTGACATGACATTCGTTTTATATTCATTTGTTTGTCAACTGAATGGATAAAATATAGGAATTTGATTTCTTAATCAAAGTGATGTTAATTTATGGTTAAGTTCATTTGCATGTCCTTGCTCGAGGTGGATTTGAAATTTTCCGTAATCATGGAGGGATTTTGTTCAATAACAAGTAAATGGTGTGAACTATTGAACAAAGCGAATAATGAACACGTACTGAGCGCTGCAGTAAGCCGGAATATACTTTTCAGAATTCTTTGGGGTTTTTAGATCTGTGCATACCTCTGATCGACTCAGGTTGTCGACCTATTCAAGAATTTATAGTTAAACTAATACGAATCTGCTAATGGTTGAATATTCAAAAATTTGCAATGTATTTCATATATTATTTAAAAGTGTAATTTATATTTATTCAGAAAATTAAGTTGTCATATATGCAAGATTATTGCGTTGTTAGGTTGTAGAGTACTGCTTATATGTGAGTCATTCATAGTAATCATAGTAGTCCTCGTCGTAGTTGTCATAGTAATCGTCAATATCTTCTTCAGTGTCAGTTGTAACATTTGGGCAGGGTTCGGCATTTTCACGTAAGCTTATTTCTTTCTGCAAGTTAGTATCCTTTAAGGCTGCTTCGATTTTCGATTTTTGATTGTAGTAAAAGCGTATGCATTCTAAGCTTGTTGCTAAATTAATTTTAGAGTCCAGCTCCTTTGCAAAACTTTGAATTTTATCCTCCAGCTCTAATCGTCTGTTGTTATACTTTTGAAACTTATTATAGAATGTTTCCAATATTGTGACATTATCTAAATCCTTAATTAATTTTAATTCCTCCACAAAAGTTTCATACTCCGTATTATTTTGGACGTGTCCTTGTGGATTGTTGATAGCATCATCTATTTTTTTGACGATTTCCTCTTTTGTTGGAGCCTAGAAAATAAGATTATGTTTTGAGTTCCAACCCACTTTACATGAGTTATTTTACAAACCGTTCCATTTCGTGTAGTTTCACTCTTTGACAAAGCGTTTATATTAGCAAATACGCCAAGTATCAAAATACTAAATATCAGGTTCCTCTTCATCTTATTTAAACATGTAGTCAGCAGCTAAGTGAACTGAAGACTGTGCTCTGATGCATATTTATAGGTTTGTTATAGTTTGCTAATGCACATTAGGGCTAATTTGAAATTTCTAGAAAATAAATTTACAGCTATCGGTAAACTAAATATCATCGAAAGCCTGCAAACTCAATTTAAGTGAGTTTTAACGTAACGAAACAATTAGTGTTTTTTTAATTAGAGATATATTTTGTAAAAAAAAGGGTTTTAGTCGCCAATGCCAGACTAAAAGATAAACCCTGTAAACACCCTTACAATGCAAATGTTTCAATCATTTTGACTTCATATACAAGAATTTGATTGTCATTGAGGTATACTACAAAATTTATTCATTAAATAACTTCGGTTCTATATCTACCTGTCAACCTAATGTGAAAAATGCGCCTACGTAATAAAATAAATACAATTCCTTTAATTTGGAAATAAGCTTGGAAAGCTTCAGGCTTTACTAGATGAATGAAATTTTAATTGATAGATTTTTATCGATAGTGTTGTGTATATTTGTAATTTATTATTATATATTTCAAACTCAATAACAAAAAAATAAAAAATAAAAACAAATAAGTAAAAAATACAAATTTATATCATTTAAATACTTAAATTATTTTGAAAAAAAAAAAAAAAAAAAAAAACATTATACCCAAAATTCGCATTTCAAATATGTTAAGGGTATATCCAGTTATTTTTTTCTCGCATTCATTGTCACGACTGAAGCATACGCTGATGACAGTAGCCGATAGTCAAGACAGACAATATCCAATTTGCAATTTGGTTAATAGCTCATGCCGTTGTGTCAGATACAACACTCAGATATTGCAAATGAAGTCATAAAATTTAAACAAAAACTAAAGCACAAAATAGTAAACCAAAAAAAAGAAGAAGAACAACAAACTACATGTAACTTTCGACTAGAGCGAAAAGCAACAAACACTTTCTTATGGCAAAGCATGTTTATGCTTGGTTCCGGCGCACAACGTTGGCAAACCGAAGCCGGAGCCGAAGCCGAAGCCGAAGCACAGAAACAACAATATAGCGAACTAAACGTATGCTCACATGGGGTTTGTTGTTCTCTCTGGTTGTGTGTTTGTCTAGGCGCTGAAAATTGAAATACAAACAAGCCCATGAAATAACACAGCCTAAGAGCCGACAGTTTTGCGAAAACTGAAGCGACCAGAGAACTCTGCCAAATGGCATAGCAACGCTTGAAATATTAACAACTTAACGTATAAACGTGTTAAGACAGCGGCGCAGAGCTACGCAAGTTAATTTACACGCACCTTAAATATTTGTGCGCCACGAATAGCAGCAGTTAAATGAAATTAAAAAAAATATATATATATATTTCCCATTCGCAAGTCGAAGCTGCAATGCACTTACAAAACATAACAAATGATATGAAATAAAATTGCAGTTAGACTCTAAACAACAAAGTTCGTTGAATTTCTTTTATTGCTAGGAAAGCCAACGCCTTTTAGCTAAATTTCTTATCAACTCGGAAGATTTTACAGAAATATAAACATGTTTGTATCGCTAAAAATAACATTGATCTCAATTGATATGTTTTTCTCTACATACTGTCAATGTAAATAGTAGAGGTTCTAATTTTACAAATTTAAAAAAAAAACATGTAGAATTTTATGATTTTTCCGTGCCTCTAAGGCGATTACATAAATAATTATTTGTTGTGTAATCCATAAGAACAGCAACTATTGTCTATAGAGCTGTAACTGAATGAAGACGTATTATCTATAAAACTTCAGCACTCACTTCTGGCTACACATTACTCGCTGAATAGGAGACCTGGGCAACTGCCTAAACAGATAATTAAATAAACATACATACACAAATACAATATTATATATCATATGAGAGGTATTAATGCGTAGATCATATATCTGTATATGATCTAGCTCCATTGTTTCAAAAGATATAACAATTTGATTTTTATTTCAATTTTTTAAATAAAAATCAAATCTTAATTTTTATTTTTGATTTGTATAATAAAAATTGAAAATAAAAGTCATGAATTGATTTTTATATAAAAATTGATTTGTAATAATTATTTTTAATTTTATCATACAAATTAATTTTAATAATTAAATAAAAAATGTTTATTAAATATTGCAATTAAAAGTTTATCATTTTATTGAAATTGCCGTAATATACCACTCTTCTTGTTTTTTTTTTTTTTGTGTTGTGTTTTTTTTTTTTTCAACCATAACTCTGATTTGCAATCCCTGGTAAAAACAGTATTTACTATCAAAAATAATAACTCTCAAAATTTGGTATTAATCAAAAGTGCTTACAGCATAATCAAATTTATAGAAACCCCTACCCAGTCTGTAAATTTAGAGAAGACCAATCGTAGCCCATTTTTTATTCAGACGACGATATTTTTGTTCTTTCTATCTTTCTGTTGAAGTTTCATATAAACGCACATTTCACATATTCACAATTTTGTTCGTTTCTAACTTGAATAACAATCTATAGTCGTATATACAATTAAAGCATTTACTATTTCTGCTATTAAATATCTTGGAAATAAATAGAGGCCAAACTTATTTTGAATGCGCTTATTAAAAATCTAGTAAAACGCATTTTGCCCAGCTTTGCCACGAAGTTGATATGCCCGATGCTAGGTTATAAAAATCAATTCCATTGTAAGCTGCCTGCTAGCGGCTACGCAACTATTTTGCATGCAAAGTCACGTTTTATTGCAGCTACGCGTAGTTCCTTTTGTTGCTTGTTGTTGTCGCTGCTGCTGCTGCTCCTGCTGCTGCTCCTGCTGCTGCTCCTGCTGGTGGTTAACTTTTGAGCATACCTGCGGCAGCATTGGACGCTTGGAGTCCTGCGCATTGTTGTTTGGTTCGGGTTTGGGTCTGGGTTGGGTTTTTGGGGCGATTGCATGCCAAACTTAAGGGCCATAAAAATTATTACGAGCACATAACATGCGCTCGTTGATAAAAGATGAAGCAAATATCTCGTGTCAAATAGAATTTATGCACGTTTCGGCCGACGCGTATTATGGAAATTCAATTGAATGCAAATTTAAATTGCCGGGCACTCAAGCACTCCCCCACACCCAGAGATACAGAGAGAGAGAGAGAGAGAGCGCTAGAGAACTGCGCTACAAAGCAACTGCTATGCATATCAAGTGCAGCCTAAAAATATGCAGCACCTCAATGCATATTGAGCAGAGATTCGCCATGTTGATTTCATATAACCTGCAACTGATTAACGTGCTCGGCATGACCAAAGCATTTGGGACAGTTTGTGATTTTTGTGCTCGGACAACTCGTTAGACTTGCAACACAAATTACTTAATTGAAGCAACAGCAACAGCACAGTTGCCAATTGCCAGTGCTGGCTGTGCTGGCTGTGCTGTCAAGCAGTGAGTTGGGGACAAACATGAGCACACATTGTAGCATATTAAACAAAATACATGAGACAGCAACAACTATGACCACAACTCATGCCAAAACTCAAGTGTGGAACGGAGCTGAGCAAGTCAACAACAAGTTCAATGTGTTGCCCTTCATGTCCACGCGCCATGGGGCGCCTGTTGCTGTTCCAAGTACTTGACTTGCTTTTGTTATTGTTGTTGTTGTTGCTTTTGCTATTATTGTTGTTGTACTCATGGCCACATGGACATGTTGCTCTTAGACAGCGGCATATTAGTTGGCTGCAGGTTTGCTGTGAGCACATTCAAGTTGGTTAAAGTTCACTCGCTTAGACAAAAGCCTGATTGCATGTCATTGCCGACATTTAGTTAATAGAAAATCTTTAAAATATATATAATTTAAATTCATAGAATATTAGCTGTAAATTTCAACGACAATATAATGTAGTATATTGAAAAATGTTTATTAAAATATTTTTATTATCTTTAACTCACAGATTTAAATTTAATATTACATTTTGAGAATTTTAACTGCTAGTATGCTTTAAAATCTGTCATGAAATTGCATACTTTATTTATTCATTTCATTTCATGCACTTCATTTTAATCCATCAGAATTTGTATTTGCACTTACCTTATATGAGCCCAGATTTTTCACAGAACAAGCCAATTTGACATTACGTCCCGCTGGCACTGTTATATTATCAATGACGTCTGTGAATTCGGGATCCTCTTGAATGACTGCAATGAAACGAAGCATAAGATATTTCAACATTGGTAATTAAAACAGATACACTCGAAATTGCTTTTGCAGTGCATTACCAATGATATATTTTCATCTAATTTTTACAATTCCATGCAGACACGCCCCTAAATAGCTGTTGCTCAGCAAGCTAGCTGTCGGGATTTATGGCAGCACTTAAAAGTTAATAGTTATACAGATTCAAGACACAGCGATTAGGCCATTAATTGCACAAAGTTTTGACAGTAACAATGCCAAAATTGTCTATAAACTATGAATTAAGTGTTTGGCATTAGTGGCTCGTAAAAGTTTTCAGACTAAGATTATGTGCCAACACACAGAAGGCTAACAAAACAATAAATCATAATTAAATTTCATGCCGCACAGCCTTTGGCCTTTGAGCTTCAATGGTTCCAATAAAACATGCTACCAATGCATTGCAATGTCCGCCGGATTGGCCCTTCGCAATTGCACAATCCCAGTCCAAATGCTGGACGCTGCTGCAGCTTAGCCTAGTGTGAAATTGCATTTCGCTGCATTGTTTGTGCCACTGACTGGCAGTGCTTGTTGTTATTATTATTATTGCAATTGTTAACGATACTTGTTATGGGCTCTGCTTGTGCCCGCGGCCCCATTGGCAAAACCCACAACGAGGCGAGCATTCTAAAAACATATACCAGCACACCCACATACACACACCCACACACACACACACCCACACCCAAGAGAAATTGGCTCTGTTCACTGTTTGCAGCATTAAAGGTGATAAATGTTGTGCAAACGTTTGGCAGTTTGGCAGCTTCGTGTAAACTGCGTTTGCTTAAGGCTAAATCAATGGTTTTATTCATGAAGCTACTCCTGTGTGTGTATATATATTTGTGCAAGCAACTCATGATGCATGATTATTTTTTTAACTGAGCTGAACTGCAGTCATTTTATATGTTAGTATTTTTCAATATTTCAAAACTATGCAGAATGATTGAGCAGATCTAATTAAAATCTCTTCAAAAAAAAAAATAAATAAATAAATAAATAAATTAAGGTAAATTCGAAACTTAATTATTATATAAAATTTCTAAATCTATAGTTAGTTGGCTTATAGATATATGCTAACCATATTAAAACTCTATTTATATTATTCATTATTTCATTTTATTTTATTTCATTAACTCACTGATGTGCTAAAAAATGTACATTGAATCCAAGAGGCGTCAAAAAAATGATCTAATAGATCAGCCCAAAGATCTATTTGCACCATCCCTCAAGACCTAATGGACTTGATTATTGTTTAAAATATATTAAATATCACTTTAAAATATATTTGTGAATATATCTTATATTATATGTATGTTTGTAATAGGCTTCAATAAACATATGTTGGATGACCAATTTTCATATTATAGAAATATAAAGTAGAATCTATAACGAGTTCTCAGTATTAAGCGGTTTCATCAATTTTATAGCATTTTCTTTCTATATCATCTCCAACTCTTAGCAGTTTTAAATAACCAACCATCGTGATAGAAGATACATATATGTATATTATATTCATTTATGTTAAGATTAAAATGCCTAAAAATACGTAAATGTTTAATCTGGAAATATTTGTTCATAAAAAAAGACAAATAAAAACAATCTAAATAAAATATTTCACTCAAATTTCATCAAAGGAAATCATTGCATGCTAACATCTGAGTAAGCAATTATTATTTTGATGATAATTTTTACACAGCTTATTTTCTAAATTATTTCGATAACTAAGAGAGTTGCCTTCTAGCCTAGTCTTTGATTAAAAGTGAGCTGTTTGCTTATAAGAAAATAGTAATTAAAAAGTCGAAAATACCTCAATACACAACAATTGATTTATATTAAGTATAATATTGATTACGTATAGCATTTGACTTGAAGCTATGAAGCTGTGCATCGATTTACAACTGTCGTACAAATATTATTGACAAATGTGCCATTTAATTAATGCTAGAATTGTGAGCGAAGTGAACTTGCAGTATTTACTGAACACTGAATGTTTGCTCAATTGCAATATAGTCAGTCTAGTGACTTCAACTCAAACATATTGGTATACGCGTCACAGTTGAGCACATCAAATATAATTTTGGCCAGGCTAAACAAACTGTCGAGCTGCACACATTTTGTAACCATTTTGGTTTCGTTTGGGGATCGCTTGACGTTAGTTTCTAGTGCTCTGCTGATGATGGTCCTCTGACCGCCGATGCTGCAACTCATTTAAGTTCTAATCACCTGCAACGACGGCAATTAATTAACTCGCTCGCTCTAACGACAACGGCAGCAACAGTCATTAGTTTGGAAGCCTGGCCCAGAGGCTTCAGTAGGGTCCACTAACCCGTTGGCAGCATCAGATAAACAACCACATCAGCATCAGCATAATGCGGCAAAGGAGAAACAGTCTGTACAGGTTAACAGAGACAGGCAGACAGAGATAGACAGAGAGAAAGAAGAGAGAGAGAGAGAGAGAGAGAGAGATAGGGTTTGGGAGAGAAAGTTGGAGTGCCTGGAGCGCTATTAAAGCGACATCCGATGCAGCATCCCAGCACTCCGGCGGATATTACAAAGTAAGAGCAATAGCAGCAACAATATTACAAAACAAAATACAATTAAGTTCTGACATTTTATTTGACATCGCTCAAATACAATACCTTAAGCTTAAATCAAGTTTATTTGTATAAATATGATATATGAAATTTATTCGAAAACAGAAAAGAGAAAGTTAAGCTGAAATATGATTCCATGCAAGTCGGATTTAATAAGAAAAACTTTATCTTTACTTATTATAAATTTGTATTTTTATACCCCGAGCCCATTGAAAATGGAAAATCAGGGTATAATGGTTTAGTTAAAAGCATGTAACAGACAGAAGGAGGCGTGGCAGACCCCATAAAGTACATATATAACTGATTAGTTATAAAAGTATATCTCGTTCATCTTTAGAGTTAGAGTCTCCAAGTCTTCTGTATATATATATATACTAATTTCGAGGTTTGTCCGATTTTGGATTCCGGTCCCCAATTCCCCCCACACCACCAAATGTATAAAAAATGTGTTTCAAATACTAGAGACATACAGTTTGGTTTAGAATATAGATATTGATGTCATGATCACAATCTGAATGTTTGCATACGATTGTCTGTCTAGAAACAGAATTATGAATCAAAGAAGTTATGGCAGCAAAACCCACGCGGCCAAGCTAGAGAGGCACCGAGATAGCAAGTCGCCTGCTGCGTGTCAGCGTGTGTGTGTTCGTGTTTTTGCATGTATGGTTTCTTACGCGTAGCATTTACGAGGCATTCTTGGAATATGATTCGTTCGAAGAAGAGCTCAGGGGATTTCGTAGTCGAGCAGTCTCGATTCGAAGAATCGCGTGGCTCATTGATTTTGTAGAAGTTAACGATCTAAGTCAATTTGGAAACATGGGCATTAATTGCTTAATTTAAGTAATTAATGTAAGTAATGTTACTAATTTGTAATTTATGTAAGTCAATCTTATAGCCACTAATATTCAAATACGTGATTTTTTCGCTATTATATCTGTTCAAATGTTCATTCAAAATTCTATTTTTGTTGACAAGTTGACAATTTTGAGAAAATGAAGGATTTTATATACTTTGAAAAACTCAGATCTGTCGAGTTTTACGATATCTCTTAGTCGGTCATCTATTCTAAAATAGATTGGGAGACCTCTAGGGTTTCCTAGTAATTATATTACGAGTACATTGAAATCGGAGTTTGTCCTAAAATTCATTTGTTCCTCATTTTCAAAAATTAGTTTCAGTTTATTGGAGTGCGAAATACCGTAACGAGTGCAGTTAACTAAAGCGATATATTAGCATATTCATCAGTCTTCAGTACACTTCGAGAATGTTTACAAGTAAAACTAATATGAGTTGGAACTGGATTATTTGTATTTTGCTTTATGGGATACTAACTGTTCAATCCCATAAATTGGGTCATCGACGAAATTTAGTGCGTAAACAAATTAATGTCGAATTAGTGCGAACTCGTAATATAGTCTTATTTTTAGCAATCTTCAAATCATGCGAAACATAGTCGATCCAGCCCCATTGGACGGAGCGACGACGATATCCCGATGAACTTATTTTCCATCTTAAGAGAAATGGAAAGGCTCATTACGTCTAATTTAGGACACTACGATAAAAACAGAGAATATTCTAAGTACGTGAAAGCCTTAGATGCAGCAAAGGACACGCCAATGATACTTTCAAAAAAGCGAGCCGCCATTAAAAAGTTTGAAGAATATAACAACCAACGATTAACTCTGGAGGAACAGATGGAAGACCGTGTGCATGATATCGACTTTGAAAACGGATACCTTCCAGATGGGAATAAATGCAAGACGTATTATCAGAAGCAAAAGTTGGCACTCGAAAGATCGTATACAAAGACGAACTCAGAGAAGGAAAAGGTATTGAAAAAAAATAGCAAACCTTGCCCATTTGAATCTGAC
>JAWNOS010000020.1:0-22899 GCA_035045845.1 Drosophila buzzatii
TTTTTATGTGATTTCCCTGTCTTTCCTCTGCCAAGGTCGTGGCGCATAATCGGCTTAGACCTAAGAGAGTTTGTCTGCCTATACCTTGCTTATATTTCGACTCTCATGCGCTCTCTCTCTCTCTCGCTGTCTCTGGCTATCTGTCTATGCGCTCCATTTAGGCATTCTTGTTATGAGTTTGTGTCTTGAGTCTTCTGTTTTCGAAACGCCATCAAGTTGCATGTTTTATGCGGCTCGTAAAACCACGCTTCGATATGCGTATAAAAATGAGTTCAACATTTTGTTGTGACACATTTTACGACTGTCTCTCTCTCCTTATAGCTCGACCTGGCAACGGCTGCCATAAATTTGTCACGTTACGCTGCAGGTAGAAGGACTAACATAAGCTTCCTACATATTCATTTGAAAGTCTAATTTCCAGAAACTCTGCTGGCAAAGCTGCTTTTCAGAAACCCTTAGTTCGTAATCTTGTTACACAAAACTTGGCTCGAAATTCCTACAAGATAAATATTTAAGCTTAGATGAGTTTAACCCCTACTATGTATGGGCATAGTAACTACATCTATTATCAAGATCTCTTGGCTGTATCTGCAAGAAATCTTTATTGCGTTCCGCTCAATCTTACAAAAGACTTAATGCCACGATAAGAGCGCTTAACCTCTTGCCGTTTTGGTAATTGTTCCATAACTGCCGTAACTCTGCGCCACGCCCTACCACATGCAACAGCGACTTTTCAAGTCCATCTCTCTCTCCTTTTGCTGGCCCCCAGAAAATTGTTCATAAATTACAAGCGAAAACCGTCGCCTACACCATCATTATCAGCTTGTAAATAAAAAGACTTTATCAATCGCTGGGCCTGGGGCTTCGGGCATCAAGCATCAAGCATCTGGTATCGACCAACTGGTATCCAAGTATCCAATGGCCTGGAACCAACTCTCTCACCTAATAACATAAAAGTTATCGAAATGGCCAAAAGACGAGTCTCTCTCTCCTTGTGCAGATTCAAGAGGAAGAAAAGCGAGGGGGCTAAGTACAAATATTTTTATTTATGATTTTACAGATCAGCATATTGCTCAATAATTTTTATAAGCCAGGCCGCGCCAACAAAATAACTTTCAAATTATCCCCGCCCGTTTCGTTGAGCGGGGTCAGGCTGTGGAGGAGGCAAAATGCAGGGGGTCGGAGGAAGAGAGGTTGGACGCTTAAGTGCGCCAATTTTGAAATTATTGGCGGCTGCGTATGCAGATAATCGTGACCCGGCTGCGCACACACACGCAGTTAAATGGAAGACAGACGGGACCAGACGTAGGATCGAGCCTCAATTCCGAGGCTGAGCAATGCGGCCAATAACTCAAGCATTGCCGAATTACAGTAGAAACTCGATAAATGTGACAATTAAAGAGCAAGCAGCGGCGGTAGCTTATGAAGGAAGAAAGAGAGAGAGAGAGAGAGAGATAGATAGAAGTTGAGATAGAAAGAAAGAGACAGATTAAAACAGTTTGAGAAATGGAATACTTAAGAGACTGTATTAGTTAGATAGATTAATAGATATTATGAAATGTAGATATTGAAAGAGATTGAGAGCAACAGCAAATGCGAAAAAAAACCAGAATTGTAGTAGAATATTATTAGTAGTAGAATTGTAGTAGGGGTAAAACTGTAGTAGTAGAATTGTAATACAATAGTAGTAGAACAATATAATGATAAAATAGTAAGAATAGTGTCAGTAGAAGTATAGTAGTGGAAATGTAACAGAATAGTATTAAAACTAAAGTTGGAGTAGAATAGTAGTAAAATTATTGTAAAATAGTATAGTAGTAGAATTATTGTAACAACTGTAGTAGAATAGTAGTTTGTACTACTATTGTTACTATAGTAGTAGAATAGGAGCAGTAGAACCGAATTGAAGTAGACTTGTAATATAATAAGGAGAATAGTAAGAGAATAGTAGCATTCTACTACTATAGTACAATAGTACAATCGTAGTAGACCTGTAATATAATAGTAGGAGAATAGTAGCATTCTGCTACTATAGTACAATAGTACAATAGTATAAAAGGAGTATTAGAATCGAATTGAAGTAGAATAGAATAGTAGTAGAATTTTAATAGAACAGCATAAGAACTGCAGTTGAATGAAATTGTAGTAGAATAGCATAAGTAGTATTGTATTAGAATACTAACTTCTATATGCCTATGGAAGAGTTGACAAGCTTCCACATTGACGAGTTACCACTGTAATGGAAACTACACAAATTGCTGTGCGAAAGTTGTTTGTCTTCTCCGCTCAATTTTTTGGCTAGCTATTTGTATATAGAACTCGTATATCATGACACATTAATGTAATTTCTCTATTTGGCATAGTTTTTCCAGCGAGCTGCCTTGCTGCGTAGCCCTGATCGAGCGCTATTTGGGGCAGCTCAATATTTTCCCATAAATAATGCGAGCTCGGGAGAAAATTGCTTTAAAATTTATGGCATTTACCACTGGGGAATCGCGAACTGCACAGCCCTTCATATCGCTCTCTCTATCTAGCTCGCTGCTCGCTCGCTCTCTCTCTCTCTCGCTCTCTTTGTGTGTCTTACACGTTGATTTGGCCCTTTTTATTTTTGCAATTTATGAGCCTGAGAGCGCACAGGTAAAGCCTAAAGAAGCTGAGAAGTTGCCTCCTCCTCCTACTCCGCCTCCATCTCCACCTTCAACTCCAGAGGGTTTTTTTTTTTTTTTTGCTGCGGCAAGTGATATTCGCAAATAACGTGTTTCGGTATGTTTCTTGTTGTTTTTGGGCAAGTGGGCGGGCCAATGGATCTTGAAAGTTCGCACGATTGATGATCCACTGATGGAGCCACAGACATATAGACAGACGGACGGACGAACGAACAAGCGGACAGACGAACGGACGGATGGACTATCAGGCGAACTGACAGTTGCGATGACGCCGACCTGTCACCGCACTGACATAGCCATTTATGTAATTACACGCGGCTCTGGCCGTATCACAAAGCGATCGCGATCCGCAACGCACCACCATGGTGCAGCACCACAGTGCACCACACCGCCAGCTTGTAATTATTTTCTACTTAATCTTCATCACATGCGCAACATGTCGAAAACTTAAGCGAATTGACGCGCTGCACTCGGCTCCAAAAGCAACAACCTTAAGAGAAAAACGTGCCAGGTACCCACACAGCGTGCTTCACACCTGGCCCTGAGCTGAGCTTGAACCCTGGCACTTATTCAACTTTCCTCGTAGACCAGACTGTGAGTCAGCATAACTAATCTGGCTTCTACTAAAATGAATTTGTAAACAATTAAGTGATATTTATACCTAGATTAAACTTGATCAGATGATTAATGGGTAATCAGATGAAATCTTATCGATAAACAGAGAACAAACTGGAATAGCATTCTGGCAGAGCTAAAAAGTAAAAGGCTAATTGATGATGAAGTCTTAGAGAGATAAGCATCTCGCTTAGATTCATCTTGTAGAGTAAAGTATTTGAACTAGAGATGAATTTATCATAGCTTATGTAATGGAGAGAAGTTAAGATAGAGGCATAGAGGAGATAAAGAGAGAAAGATCTAGGAATTTCCATATATAAGCAGTGTCGTTTGCTTTCCTGAATGATGTAGCCAGATCAACTGCGTGAAGAGTCTAAGCTTGGTTCTAAAACTTCAAAAGAAAATATAGAAAAGCTATTTTAGTTGAGTAGTATGCTTCAATGTGTCTATGATCTTTAAATTTAATACGACTAAATGATATATTGGCTATATATCTTATCTTAGCCAAGGCTAGAGCTGATGAAGATCACATTCCTATTAGACTATCGATTGGAAATACCTATCGACAGTTAAAGATAAAATAAAGAAAACTTCAATAAATCTATAAATTTTCCAAGTCAATTTTCATATTTGACTAGATCTAGAGGTGCAATAGAGTATATATATGTAAAATGACAGATCTGAATGGACAATAGAGAATATCGTATATAAAAAGTATTTCTCTTGTATCTATTCATCTACTAACTCATCTACTTTGAATATATGCTACAACAAACAGTCGGTTACTTATTGAGCTAGAATCAACCACATATTATCTGAGATTCACGACATTGATATAAATATTCATTAAGTGCAGTGAAAGTTGAGCTCTTGAACGAGCATCGCTTGCAATTGTTATTGCTCATATATAGCCACAAATTAGTGAGAAAGATAAACCATGAATATGCACATATATGCATATACCATATACAATCGGTAATAAAGTCACGTAATCAACAAATCACTGTGAAATATCACCGCCCCGTGATTTATCGACTGTGCAGCCCTGCGGGTTAGCTCCAAAAGTGAAAATGAATAAGCGAGCATGCAACATGTGGCCCAAGCTAAATGCAAAACGATCCTCCACACAGACTTCACCTGCATCCAAGTTCAAGTCCGCTCTCCGCGCTCCTGACCTCGCCTTGCGCTATATATCAGGTGTTTAAGCTCTGCCACACAAAACAATCGCCGCATGCAGATGAAGATGAAGCGCATGTGAACGTGCCTCGGTTATCATCTGTGGGGCAGTTGCTGAAGCTGTTTCTGTTTCTTCTTGTTTACCTCAACTGGTTCTCTTTTCCTTTTGTATTTCGGGATTTTGTACTTCTCAACCTCTGACCGAATTTCCAAGCGATAATTATCGGCTGGCGTGCAAATATGCGGAAAGAATTCCCCATGGCTTGTTATTGTCTTTTGTCTTATGTTTTGACTGCTGCTCTTTGATTTTCGGGCTTTGAGCTTTAAATGGAACTAATTAAATTTAGCGCAAAGCGCATTAAATTTCCTTATCCTGGCAAACAGTGCTGCTCGATTTGGCGCATTTCAAGCTAAATTAGAGTTTGCATAGCCTTTTGAATATAGCTTTTTTTACAGCTAAATCTAGCTGTTTTTAGAATTAGACTTCTATTTGGCGCATTTCAAGCTAAATTAGATTTTGCATAGCTTTTTGAATATAGCTTTTTTACAGCAAAATCTAGCTTTTTTTAGAATGAGACTTGTAGTCTAAATAGAAGCATGGAGCTGCAATACAATACACAAATACAAAGAAAATTCTTTGTTTTTATGAAAAATCTAGCCTTTTTTTAATCAGATGCCAAAAGTAATAGTTTATTCTTTAGAAAGACTGTGAACACTATTTAGCTTTTTGAGTCAGTCGAAAATAGACAGAGGAGAACATAAATCTTATTTGTAATTTCTTTTTGTAAAATCTAGCTTTTTTTTCACAGTAAACTTTTCAATCAGCTTGAAAGCCTACAGATTTCAATGCAGCTTTTCTCTGTTTTGTTTGCATGTCAAGCATGCAAGCCTTAAAGTCTAATTGATTTGTTGTAGCTCTTGTTGTTGTTTAGCTTTAAATTTAGCTTCTTTTCAGCTATCTGCTGCCTTTCTTCTTTAAATTTAGCAACACTTCAGAGCACACATAAACACATCTACATGCATACAGACTCATTCACGCACACACACACACACACACAAATCAACATAATTGGGGCTTGCAAATCATTTGGGTGCCGCCCATTCACACACAGCCTAGCATCCAGCTCCGCAAATTGGGGCAAAGTCTTGGCCGTGTGTCTGCTTGTGGCTCTACCTTTGCCTGTGCCTGTGCCTGTGCCTCATGCCACACTGATTTAGTGTCATATAAAACGAGTAAGTGAAGATTATGTTACCAGAATTAATTGCAGCCAAGGTGAAGGTAGTGCGGCCTCCACGTCACACGAGGGAAATGACAGTCGCTGTGCCGGATTCCCTCTGCTCCCGTTGGCCCGTTGGCTCCCTTCCCACATGCCCTTGCCTGACAGCACGTGCTGAAGTTGAAGTTGTCTGAAACTGCTCGAACTTCTCTCTTGCTTATTTTGATAATTTAATTGAAAAAATGACAGTGGCTGAAGCCGTATAAAAAAAAGAAAAAACAAAATTGACTCCAATCGCTGGGTATATATTGATTTTATGATCACATTAGTGCGTCCCGCCCCCAGGGCGTGCTTTTGCCACCTGTGCTAAACGTCAGCTGCAGGTGTTGACTACACTGATTTGGTGTCATCCTTAACTAACTAGGGGATGTTTTAACATCAGCGTAATAATATGTGCTTTATTTCCATATTAAGGAAATGCAGTTGGGTTTCTCAAGTTGGAGGAAATATTGATTTACTCATGCCGGAAGTGAGCTAAAAAATATGATAATAAATATGAGAAAGTTTGAAAAGCTGAAAAGAATTGAAGGAAGAAGGGTCTTGAATAGAGTGTGAGTGAGACAGAGAGAGAGAGAGAGAGAGAGTGAGAGTGAGAGAGAGATAGAAAGAATGATAGAAGTGGATAGAGTAGAGAGCGGGAGGCATTAAGAACGGTTGAGGTAAGAGCGATAGAGGTTAAGGTTAAGGTTAATAAATATGAGAAAGTTTGAAAAGCTGAAAAGAGTTGAAGGAAGAAGGGTCTTGAATAGAGTGTGAGAGACAGAGAGAGAGAGAGAAAGAATGCTAGAAGTGTGGGGTAAAAGAAAGAGAGAGCGAGAGCTGAGAGGGACAAAGAACGGTTGATATAGGAGCGATAGAGGTTAGGGGTTAAAGAAAGAGATACAATGAAATACAATGAATAAAGAGTGAGTGAGACAGAGAGAGAGAGACAGAGAAAGAATGCTTGGAGTGTGGGGTAAAAGAAGTAGAGAGCGAGAGTGGAGAGGGACAAAGAACGGTTGAGGTAGGAGCGATAGAGGTTAAGGGTTAAAGAAAGAGATACAAATAAAGAGAGTGATAGATAGATATAGAAAGTGGAAATAAATGAAGAATTAGATAGAGAGAGGTAGAGCGAGGTAGAGAAGAAGACTGAAGCAGATGAAGCGCGAGAGAATGAAAGAGAAATAGATCTATAGATAGAATCTGCAGCTGAGCGTCTTCCCTATTGTCCATCTAAAGTATCAGTAACTGGCGTTCGGCAATTTATTTCATTTATTAATTTACTTTACAAAAATTATAGTCAGCATCTGCTCTTGCTTGAACTTAAATCAATGCAAAGAAATCGCAATATTTACTTATTTATCTAAACATGAATCAATCAAAGCATGCAGCTCGTGCTAAGTAAATTCTTTTGGTCGAATTATTTGCACAATTGATTCTGCTATTTGAATTGGAATTTGGCCAACATGAAAGTAGCTCAGACTTTGATAAATGCATTTCGTATGCATTTCGTACTCATACTTGAAACGCACTATTCATATTCATATTTGCACTTGTGTAATGCAGCTGGCCGCAGTAAATATTTGAGTTTCGGTTCAACGTTGCATTCTCTCTGACCAAGGCAAACAAAGAGCTCAGCAAATTTGCCTCAAGCTTTAGGCTATAAGCTTCAAGCTTCAAGCTTTAAATATTTAAATTAAATAAATACTTGCTGGGGTCACATCAACAAAAGCAGCAGAAGAAGAGTGGAAAAAAACGTTACAATTTAATAATTTGTCAAGTGGAAAAAGTGAACAAGTAAAAGTGTTCAAGTTGAGATGAACTCGACTAGAGGATACCCAGTGCCTAGCTAGCTATGAGCTGAGAGCATACATTAAAGCTGTTATGGGAATCAATTTCAATACGTTTGTTATACTATATATAAAGTTGGAGTAAGCAAGCTGGGAATGCTCGACTAAGAGATAGCTAGAGAATTAATAGAAGAGAGGTTATGGTAGTTGGAACTTATGAATAGGAAAGGAATATGAATAGGAAATGGAACAGAGAAATGTGTATACTAAATTTAGTACCTCAAGCCAAGACAACAATTTTGAAGCTAGGAACGGATAGACAGAAAAAGAGACAGAAAGACGGATGGATTGACGAAGGAAGAGATAGACGGAAAGAAGAATGCATGAAGAGATGAGAGGATAAACGTAAGAATGAATACAAAGGATTTACAGACGAACATTCTTTGAGACAAGTGCATCATATCTTATATAAAATCTAATTTAATGGGTATTTAAAATACAACTGGCAACATAGAAAACATAATATACCCCAGCACCTGGCAGCAGTCAATTTGCCTGAACAACTCGGCGCAGATT
Organism: Drosophila buzzatii; assembly: GCA_035045845.1. NCBI lineage: Eukaryota > Metazoa > Arthropoda > Insecta > Diptera > Drosophilidae > Drosophila > Drosophila buzzatii. Next base: position 8,080 of record JAWNOS010000020.1, read on the forward strand.
AACGCTTCAGGGATCTGCAGAATATGCCCACTCCTCTAAATCTACCCTCTCTCTCTCTCTCTCTCTCTCTCTCTCTCTCTCTCTCTCTCTCTCTCTCTCTCTCTCTCTCTCTGCCTTTCTCTCTACCCAGCACAACTCAATGGTAAATCCTTCATAATTATATGCACGCAATTAGAAGGCAGGCTGGCAGGCAAGCAACCCTTGCAGCGCGCCATGCAGCCCAGTAAATAGCCAGTGGGTGGGGTAGGCTGGCCTACTCACCTGCCTCCCATTCAGCAGCTCAGCTGAACGTGTCGTGAAAAACAATTACCAAGCACCACAAGCCGGTTGCAAACACAGTAGCAGACGCCGAGGCAGTAGTGGAAACCCTGTTGCACATACCCTCGGCCGCATTCATGCCACCAATACCTGTCTGCCTAGCGCGCTCTGCTCTGCCTCGACACATTACGTAATCCTTTGCGAGCAAAGTTGTAAGCGCAAATTGTTTAGATTCCATCTCTTCTTCTTCTTCTACATGCATTTTGTATGCCTTCAACGCTCCTGCAGCTCCTTGTCTTACTTTCCGCTGTTTTCCTATATATATATATTTTTTTATTATTTTTGATAATTTTCCTTGTTGGATTTGCGTTTCGCAGTGGGAAGCAGAAGAAGCAGCAAAGCGGATTTCGTGGCATATTTTATGAGCACAGATGTGCGCGTTCTACACCAGAGACAGCCATGTAGACAGAGTTGACCCAATGGTAGTTGTGAAAACAAGTTGCAATTGAAGAATATGAAATACCCTAACGATATAGGGGAAGATACATAATTGAATGATATGATTAAGCAAGAGAGTTAGGCTTCTCTGTCTTCTCAGTTCAAATCATATTACATTAAACAAATCGCAGTATAATTCTATTATCCCTTTATACTATAGATATAGTTTGAATCTTCAATTGAAACTTTTGCCTGGGAGCCTTTTGAACTGTGAATCCATCGAGAGCTGTCTATGACTCCCATTTACTCCTCCTTTCACTCCAAGCATACTTTGGTTGATCCACTTGAATACAATTCGATCTGGCTCAGATTCAATATTGTAGTTCGGAAGTTCTTCGGCTGTTATAGGTCTATTCATCAGCAATTTTTCCTCATAGACATCTAGCCATTCCTTCGATTGAACTCGCTCTTAGAGCATATACTCGGAAATGATTAGCATATTTTTATTGCTACTTGGAAACCACTTGAACTTTTACTTGTGACCTTCGATGGTTTTCGCTGTCAAGTTTTTTGCTGTTGTTGCTTTAAATGTAAATGCCTGGGAGAGACCTTTGAAGTGGCATCTAATCATTCTACTCGGCGGCCGTAACAACCCCCCGGAACAGCCTAGACCTACCGCTTTGCCCCCACAACCGTATTGCTGTCATACTCCCTGGTTAAAAACTGAAAAAAAAAAGACAAAAGCGAAGGCGGATAAAAGAAACAAGCGCGTGCCTCGCTGCCCCAGTGGTAGGGTAGAGTGGTAGGAGAACAGGAAGAGGGGAAGCAGTGCTTGTGGTGGTATGGCAACGGCTGCAAAAAGATGATGAGAAACTTGAGCGTCAAGCAGGCAGAAGCTTTAAGCCGCTAAATTGTATCGGATTACAGCAAATTCCAAGCTGAAATTCCTTGCCCACAGGCGCCGAGTAGAGCTCAGCCAGCTGCCTCTATTCCAAGCGCGCTCTGCCCCTGCTCTCACCTCTCTCTTTGTTCCTTGGAGCTGCTATGTTAATGAAGGTGCTTCAGCTGGCATAGATGCGGGCGTTGGCAAGGGGCGCAAGTTAGAGTGTAGCTGGAGCTCGTCGTCCTGCTGCCGTTGCAACTCCTCGACTAAAAATGGCTATGGGGCATAGAATGCATTGAAACGACGCTGGTTGGATGGTTGGCTGCCTGGCTATGGAACGCAGGGAGGAGCCGGATGACACACAAGTGCTGAACCAGCTGAACCCGTGAACTCGCGTGGGCTAAGCACCCGCTAGCGAGCGCGAATCTTAGCACAGTTACAGTTAACAACGAGCCAAAAACAATCAATCGCATTGGCTGGCAATCCCCCCCCTTAACCAAGGCACAAACCTAAACGCAAAACCAAAACAAAAATTGTGAGTTTAACTCGCGCACAAAAATTGCACACAATTTGCCTAATTCGCGCGCATCGCCGCCCCAACTAAGGCCAGCTTCAAGTGAGAGAAGAAAAACATTGCAAACAGGATGAGCCGCGCTGCTGAAATTGCTGCGGTTTCTATACCCTGTACTCACATATAGTAGCTAATGGTATGGGTTGAGCAGCATGAAAGAAAGTGGGAAAGGGAAAATTCATTTGAAATGCATCTTAGTTTTTTTTTTTTAATTAAAATAAATATTTCTAAAATTAATAAATACTTTGTAGTTAGATTTTTCAGTGGAGTATTCTCTATGAAAATATCATGCAGTTTTAGCACCATTGAATACCCTGTAGTTAATTGGACTTATTTCTTAAAGTTTTATACTAATTAAGCTGATAATGACAATGGAATACTTTGAAAATATTGTAGAATCAAGTCTAAAATATCTACAATGGAGTATTTGCTTTACTTTGAGAATATTGTAGAATCAAGTCTAAAATATCTACAACAATAACTTTTCCTGTAAACAAATAGAAAATTATTGCACTTAGATTTAGACACTCCAAAAAACAAAGTTGATCTACAGAGATGCCTTTTCAATTGAGTCTACTTGCATATGTTTTAGAAGACTTGCTTCACTTTGTCAGTCTATCAATTACTGGGTATGTCTTAGCTGTTCATTTTGCATACCTTGGGTTTTTTTTTAGTTTTTGAAGCTTGGGCCTTGGCTGCTGCAATTATAGTTTGCGGCTTTTCAATTGGCTTGGCTTGGCTAACAGCTTCAGCTTTTGGCTTAGCTTTGGCTGCAAGTTCAGGCTCGGAGTCAGTCATCATAAGGTGAGAATATAATGGCGCAATCGTGAGATGCGTGACTGCAATTGCCCCTACGCCTGGCCGCTAACTATGCACAGTGCAGCGCAGCTGTCAAAACCAGGCTCAAATATGATGGGGAAAGGCAAAAGAAAGAGAGAAATGGGGAGTAGAAGCTGCTGAGCAGAGCTAGCTAGCTTTATTCCCTTCTCTTCACAGCACTTTCGTGTTGAGCAGAGCTCGTACCACTGTGCCAATGTCTGTTGCCCGTTGCTGTGATCAGCGCTTGGCTTTGAGCCATTTCGAGCTCAGCGTTTCGCTCAGCTGATAAGCAGCCCAAACAAACAAATAATAATGGCACGATTTGTGGGCTGAGGCACAAATATTTTGTGCTGTTCGCCTTTGATTGAGCCAAACAGGCGCGCGCGCCTTTAACTAATTGAGCTTCAATGTAGAAGGCGGTTTTTCCGAAAGTTTTTCTTAGTCTTTTTCTTACGCTCGCCTGGGTGACGTTTCCTGTTTGCTGCAAGCCAGAACTTCATAGAGTTCGCTCTCTCACTATCTGTCGAGTTGCTGCGGTTGCCATTTAATTAAAAATGAAAAGTTCTTTTTAAGAAAAGGGTCTGCCATGCATTTGCGGAAAATTAAAAGTTTTCCCAGCCACGTCCGCCTTGCCCCGCTCTTGTGCCTGGCAAAATGTCACATGTGTGTGTGTGTGGCTGCCTCTCAACATAATTGTGTGCAAGTTTTTAAGTTTTAAATGAGTTTTTCGGCACGGGAAATGCCTGAAATTCCAGCGAAAGCAAAACTGTTTTCCCTCAGCTGCCCATAAAAATGCGAAAGGTTTACCTATCATCAGCTTGATCATTTGTAGTAATAATGTGAATTGTTCTTTGGGTTGAGCGGGAAGCCATAAAAACTGTGCGTCCTTCTGACTCGCTCTTGCTCTTCTTCAGTTGTTGCTGCTGCTGCTGCTGCTGCTCAGTCGCAGCTTAAAAATGCAAACGCTTCAAAGTCATAAAAGCAAAATAAAAACTTTGCAGAAGGAACAAAAAATCTGGTAATATTAAAGGGAAGTCTATTAAACTTTTTCCAGCAGACACACACACACACATAAACACACACACATGCTGCCTGGCACACACAACAAAAGGTCTGCGGGTTCGAAGTCTTGTGCATGTATAAAACATATGATTTTTGGCTTGATGGCCCCGCGGGCCAATTTGCTTTAGACAAAACAAATGGCAGTGAGGCACAGTGGTTGAAAATGCACAGAATTGTTAACTAAAAGCATATATTAAAAATGAAATCAAATTTAGCCATTTTTAGCTATAAATTTGTCTATTAAAATCAGCTTGATTCCAGCTTTTTCTTCTGCTCACTCTTCACTCATCATCACACACCTAATTTTGCACCACTGTGCCATGTACGAGCGTAGTCCAGAATGCTGTTAAAAGACGTTTGTGCCACTGCGCAGCGCGCTAATAAAATAAACCTGTGTAAACGTGCCGTCGACTCCTGCTCTCCGCTCACTTTCTCTGCCTGCTGCTGCTGCTGCTCGTTGGCCTCCTGCTCCTCTGCCACTGCCTGTGGCCTGTAAATTTGAGCGCCTCGTGCAGACATAAATTGTGTGTTAAATACATTTTATGCGTTTGCCAAACCCACGAGCAAGTCACAGTCGACTGCAAAACGCAATCAAGGTCGCTCAACTGGCAGCCAAATGCACAGCACGAAAACTGACCCAACATTTAAATGGAGTGCGGTAAGGATACGAGTTTGCTAAGAGCAACTTTCGTAGCTTGTTGCCCGCTGATTTCGCTCAGTGTACTCGTGTCGTCTTCTTGTTGACGTTTCCTCGAGCGTGGCAGCGCCCAAAAAGCGCAGGACCTTTGCCTATGATGTATGGTGCGCACAATGTTGCGTATTAGGAACGCACGTATTACTGCTGCTACTTCTGCTCCCAACTCGTGCTCCTGCTGCTGCTCCTCCTCCTGCTGCTGCTGCTGTTTCGTTTGTGTAATCCTTTGGCTGCTGCTTTTCTTGCTGCGTGGCAAACAGTTGACGTAGGCGGCAGCTGAACATACACATGTTTGTGTCACATTTTGACTACATATTCTACACTTTCTAGACAAGTGTGTGCGTGTGTGTGTGTGTGTGTGTGTTCACTTTACTGCTTGAGCTTGGCATTTCCTTTGTGAATTATAAAGAAATTTGTTGTGTGCTTTTGTTGTTGTTGCTGTTGTACGCAACGTTTTGTTCTTCTGTGTGCGTGGCTACTGCCTTCAAAAGGCTGGGGCTGGAGGCGTGGCTGTTGCCTTCACTGGTGCTGCAAATAATTTTCATTGCATACTTTCTAGGCTAGGCGACAAGTCGTCTTTACTACAACTTTAGCTGCAATAACAGCAGCTGCATAAATCGTATTCAGTTCGCAAATTAATCACGAGCTAGGCGCACTACACAGCACAGCAGAAAGCTAAAAAGCTTTGTCAGCTTAAGATTGAAAGCTTTTTAAGCGTAAATTTATTTGATTCTGAACGTGAATCGCCTTCATAGATTTATATATTTTATATTATTAAATAATTACAAATTATTATAAATTTTCATATACTTTAACTAACTAAAACTATGAACAAGCTTATTGCGTTTGCAGAGCTTTAATGTAGTGCTCAAAACTTAAAGCTCAAAGTATATTATCTAGCTTTCACGACTTAATTCATAAATGATGAAATGAAAAACTGAAAAAAATGAAAATGAATGAAAAACTGATTTTTATACCCTGAACCCATTGAAAATGGGAAATCAGGTTATAATGGTTTTGTGAAAATGTATGTAACAGGCAGAAGGAGACGTCGCAGACCCCATAAAGTATATATATTCTTGATCAGCATAAAAAAATAAGTTGATTGAGCCCTGTCCGTCTGTCCGTCCGTCCGTCCGTCCGTATGAACGTCGAGATTTCGGAAACTACAAAAGCTAGAGAGCTGAAATTTCACGTGAACACTCGTATGTTAGTTACGCAGTACGAGTTTATTTTGTTTTTTTCGATAACTCATCCCATTTCCAAATTATCGATAAAAAATTCGTATCTCGTAGTCGAGCCGTCTCGACTAGAGCTCAGCTAGAGATGGCAGCGCTCGGTATATATGCAAAATTAATTCTCTTTAACTATCGAAATAAATTCCTAGTTTTTTTTTTCTTTTTTTTTATATATTTTATTTTATTGCAGCTTTTGTCTTTGACTCTATAGCGCATGCTTAAATTTACCTTAACTAAGGAGATGGCATAATGCCTTTATTTTCTATTATATTCCACTTAATTTATATCACGATTATCTAGGTGATGGTATCTTCTTAGTCTTTTTGTTAGCGTGTTGAAAAACTGATTTAAAATTGATATGCAGCATTAAATTTGTAACTGATTAAAAAAAGCATTGATCAAAGCTCACTTAAAGCTATAGTTTTAAATACAAGTACCAAAATACGTAGACTTGAAAGTTTGAGTTAGGCTATTAGCGATATTTCGCTGTAGCAATCTATTGAAGTCTTTAAATCTGTTTTTTCTTTTTCTCGATAAGGTCTTTGCTTACTGAGAATCTTAATCTAAAAGTTAGTTTAGCTTCAGTTTTTGCACCAAGCTTACATAAATTTCAATAACTAATTGCTTAATTGCTGCTGCCACTGATTTAGCTTCCTCTGCCACTTTTCAACTAACTTTCACTCATAATACATCCTGCTCTTCTTCTTCATATCCAACTAAACTGCGCTTTCAGCTAGTGTCATTGTTGCCTGCCTTAGAGACTGCCCGAATAATAAACGGAAGTTTGCTTTTTAGCCGCATTCAGCTTGAAGCCAGCTCCACTTTTATCCTTCTACAGGTTTGCACTGCTTCCGCTTTCGACACTTGTTTACGTTATGCCACGCCCACTCGCTGCTTAGCGTTTCAGTAATTTTCCTTTCTTTTTTTTTTTTAAATTCCATTTTAATTTCTAGCGAAATTCGCTTCAATTTGGGCTTACTTTTTCTGCTCTTTTCTTGGCTGATTTTTTTTCATTCATCTCTAAAGCGCTTAATTACCAGCATTTCGATGGCTGCTGCTGCTGCTGTCGCGGCAGCTGCTGCTGCTGCGGGTCCAGTTTGAAGGCAATTGAAATTAATTTCAGCAATTTAGTTTGTATTTAGCCTGAGTTTAAGCAGAAAATGTGAGTAAAATGTGGCTTAAAGCTGTCGATGTCCATTGATGGGATTGAGTTGAATGAAAGAGAAAGATGATCATGAAATAAATATAAATTGCTTATAGAAATTATCTAATATTATAATTCAAATCTACTTCTAATCCTAAGCTTCAATTGTATCTAGAGCTTTAAGCCGGACTTTAAGCACAATTTAAAGTTGTGCTTGGAAGTCATTGTTTAGTGAGATTTAACTTTATTTAACCCTAAAGATCTATGCCTTAGCTTCAAGTCCTGAAGGAAAAACTAATGAAAATTCTGAAAGGAAAAACAAGAACTAAAGGTATTTGGCTTTGAATTCAAGCAGCTGCAGTTTATTTTTTTTATTATTATTTTTTTGTGGTTTCGCTTGATTCAAATGCTTGAAATGTTTTATTTAAATGCATTTCAATTTGTGGTTGTGTGATGTGTGTGTAATTGCTTTAATGAAATATGTGTGTGTTTTGTGAAAATTTAATTTACACATTTTAGTACGCACACATTATGGCAGACAATTTGCCCATTTTCGGATTTGCCCATTTTCGCATTTGCAGTTGAATAGTTTTTCACTTTGGCATTTTATGGAGTGGAAAATCATATTTGCATAATACACACAAGCGGCTTATTGGCTAATCAGTTTTTGTGCAAATTATAAATAATTAAACAATGCGAAAGCTTTTAACCAAATGTTAATATCAATTTCCACAATTTCCCATTGAAGGGTGAGAGGAAGAGAAATGCAGTTCAAAGAGCTGCAATTGCAACTCGAGTCAAAGGCAAAGGCAAAGGCAAAGGCAAAGGCAAAGGCAACTACTTAGGCTCGCTTTGTTGTAACTGTTGCAATTGCCCGCAACTTTCTCAGCCCGCCCCTCTCGATTGATGCCACAAAGGCAACAGCGGAATAATCGTTGCGGCGCGCATTAGTGCCCATAGATACAGATATACAGATAGATAGCTGCACAGATACAAAAGTTAGATAGATGCCTTTGTGTCACTGCAATTGACAAAATAATCACTGCAACATGCGGGGCATGTACCAGCTACACGCTCTTTACAACAGTAAGAACAACAGCAACAGCAACAACAACACACAACGGCACACATATTTTCCCGCCTAAATAAAAAAGAAACAGCAATAGCGCGCTCTTGGCAACAAAAACCGAACAACCGCAACAAGATGCTCAGCAACATTTTCTCATGCGCACGTTTCTGGCATGCAGCAACATTCCGCATTGGCAACATTTGGATGCTTTGGCAGTTGTTGTTGCTGGATACATTTGCTGCCGATACACTTGACTTGATGTTGTTATTGTTGTTGCTGGACACATTCACTGTTGTTGTTGCTGATGCTCGGCTGCTGCTACTGTTGTTGTTGTTGTTGTTGCTGGATACATTTGCTGGCTATACATTCGCTGTTGTTGTTCTTGTTGCTGATGCTCGGCAGCTTCGGCTGTTGCTTCGCTTGCAACTTCGTGTGTTGCCCGCTTCGTGTTGCTGCCTTGTTTTCACAACATTTTCCCGTGCGATTTTTCAACAGTTTGCAAAAAAGTTTCGTTTATTTGCTGCTTTTTTTTGCACACAGCGCCGCAGTCTGCGTTTGTTGTCGCTGGCGCTTGGTACATGCCGACAGAGAGACGGAGCGCGCGCGCGTATCTCAAAGATACATTTCACAATAACGTAAATTTGTGCGCTTAAAGTTCCATTGCCGGCTGATCTGTGCCCAGTGCCCTGTGCCCTGTGCCCTGTGCCCTGTGACTGAGCGTACGTTGAACTGCGACTTTTTTGTTTAACAATACGGCAAATAAATAAAAGGGCGAAAAACCTACAAAAGAAAAGATATAAAAAAAAAGAAATCAAATCAAATAAAAAAGTTGTAAAAACGTAAATCGGCTCTTGTCAACGTATTTTAGCCGGCCTAAGCTGTCAGTGAATCTGTGTGTGTGTGTGTGTGCACGTGTGTGTGTGTAGGTGTAAGCGGAAGCCAACTCAGCCGCCATTGTTGCCGCAGCTAACGGAAGTGTGTTATTAGTGCGACGGAAAATTGTATTTACTTGAAATGTACTTGCAAAATTTATGAAGTAAAAAGTTGCGAGTGTGTGAGTATATATATATATGTGCATGTGTATGTGTGTGTGCACACTGAAGTAAATCAAATTAATTCAAATTTATGGCAAGTTGGGCTAACAGCAAAAATAAAAATAAATCTGCATATGAGCTGTGTGTACGTGTGTGTGTGTGTGTGTGTGTGTGTGTGTGTCGGCACATTGTCAAAAGTTTTAATTGAGCTAAACTTAAACAAGTAACTGAAGCTACATAAATGTTCGTTATGCTAATTGAATTACAACAGCAACTGTAAAAGAAAAAGTAACACACAGACTGAGAGAGAGAGAGAGAGAGACAGAGCTTGTGCTAGAGAGACAGAGAGAGAGAGAGAGAGAGAGAGAGAGAGAAGCTGTGTCGACTTGTTTGAAAAGGTTTGTTAATTAAACACTCATTTTGGCTAAGAAACTTTTGCGCCTTGCTTGCAAAACACTTTTTAGTGGCAAATTATGAACTGACAACAAAGTTAGTTTGATTAATGATGATCTTGGTTATATTGGAGCAGCAGCTTTTGCTGCAAATTCATAAGGTTAATAGAGAGCGCAGCACTTATTTATGATTGTCAATTGGAATTTTGTTAACTAAATGCGTATAAATTATCATGATTATGTGACATGATATACATATCATGATATATGAGCTGTGCTGCAAAAGTATTTTGATTTTTCACGGCTAATATATTTGATTTTTATTATGATTGATTATATCTTAAAGTTAGTCTCATAAATTTGATAATTTCTAGTTTTGAATAGAAAATATTTCAGCTAAACATAAATTTTTGTCCATTCCTAAAAGCGAATTTTAAATGTTTGGCTAATGATAGCACTCTAATGATGCCGAAGCTACTGTATTCCCTAGCTTTGGCGCCCTGTGGCTCTGTTGTTGTTTGCCAGTGAAAGTTGATTCTAAGTTTGAGTAGATAATGACCATATGGAAAGATCAGCTTAGCAAGATCACAAAGAATTGATTTTGAGACGCTCAGAGTATTCATAAACGAAATCAGATTATATTCAAGATCATAAAATGGCCATATGAAAATTATTAATGAATAAATTCTCAATACTGCACCAAGCTCGTAATTTCTCTTAAATACAATTGATTTGATAAGCAAACTTATCAGAGACAAGCTAGACTTCATTATCACATTATTTATAATATCTAAGCACTTATGGGAGAGCATTTATTTAGCACATTCAACAATTAGAATTTTTACCTATTCCATCTTATTTCCATTCGTTCAATGCAACTTCATTTGCTCGTGTTTTATTGCCTTCTGTTTCGCCATCATTATTCATATTGCTTCCCTCATCATTAATAACTCTCGTAATGTGCAAAGTTTTACAATTCGCGCAAACCAAATATTAAATTCAATAATCACTTAAGCGCCATCAATGCTGCTGCCCCACTCGACTCCTAGGCTTCCACTTCTGTCTGTCCGACAGTCAATGTCATTTCAATGATTAAAACTTCAATAGCAAATAAAAAGGGAGAAAGAATGTGTATAAAATGAAATATATATATATATCTCTAACTGTACTCTCACTCCCATTAACCCCCTTTACAACTGTTTCATTCCCTCACTGCTGCTCCAGCCTTTTTCCCTTGCAGCAACGACAGCAGCAGCAGCAGCAGCAGCTCAATCATCCACCGACGCACTTGCTCTTATACCAGCGCCTGTTTTTACTTCTCCTTTTATAGAATATTTATACTCGTTCACGAAAAGCAGAGAGTCTATTGGTTATGTGGGCTTTACTCCATACCTTCATCTCTCTGTGCAAGGCATTTCGTTGCCATTGAAGCGGGAGATGTGCATTTGCCATATTCCATATGCTCAAAGAGAGAAAATATATAGTAAATATATATGTAAGCTGATGGGGAACGTGGTAAAGAGAGTGCAATGATGTACCGACTCCCTCGTAACTCAGTCGCCTCTGCACAAGTATTATGCAGCCGATGATGCCCGATTGCAAAAATCTGACTTGTTTTTTATTAATGAAAATATAAACATCTCTCGCTCTTTATATCAAGTTCTCTATTTGCTTTCGTTTTGTGAGCTTTTCGCTTGCCTTTGTTTTCCTTTGGCCGTCGTTCGTAATAAATTTTTAATTTCGCTTAATTGAAAATGGCCCACACACACACACACACACACACACACACACACACAAAGTCGCAAAGTTATTGAAAAATTGTATTACAAATTTTGTGTGCCTTTGTTGAGGCTCAAACTCAAGCAATCAATTGCTGCAGCTTATCCACGTGTGTCTGGGCAGGTGGAATTTTTGTCAGTGTCTGGCAACGCCAATCGTGAAGAGGAAGCAAATGCAGTGAGGTGTGAAAAGCTGCTCACATATTTATATAGCTGTCGCCCGACCATATATAGGCAAACATTTAAGCAAACAACAACAGAGAACAGAGAGAGAGGGAGAGAGAGAGGGAGAGGGAGAGAAGAGGCAAGAGAGACGCCAGACAAGTGTAGCTGCCAGGCGGAACTGAGGTGCACTGGTCGAAAAAATGGGTCACATACTTGCCTCATGAATGGCGCACAGAATCTTGCCGAGGCGCCGCGCGCCAAGTGGCTGCCGCTGTCAAATAGGGTTGGGGACTGTGTCATAGACACAGCTTCACAGCCTCACAGCTTCGCAGCTTCACAGCTCTCCCAGCTCGCCCTGCTCTGCTCCATTGTCCCATGTCCCATTGTGTACTGTGGCAAGCGAGTGTTTAATTGCTGGCAAGATATGTCAAGTGTTTACAAACAGTTACAACAGTTTAAATAGGTTTACTCATGGCGCTCCTAGTGCTCTATCACTCAACTGAAATAGTGATTTACAAGTAGTTGCTACAAATTTGCTACAAAATTATACCAGAAGATGTTCTTATAGAGCAAGCAGCAAGAAATTTCTCAGCAGCTGACGCGACATCATCTATTCTATTCTAAGTATGTGTTAGCTAAGGTAATTGTTGTAAAAAAATTATATATGAACTTGTACTAATGTTGAATAGTTTAAAATTTAATATATGAATGTTGACTAATTTTAATTTGTCGCTGTTGTCGCTCTCACTCAGCGACAACCGAGACCACGTTAAGCAATAGCTATAGTTATCTCTTTCCTAATGACACTTTCTTTAGTTGTTCCTAAAATGCTAACTTCGATTAGCGCTAGTTGTCAGTTTCTCTCTAATACTACTGCAACTGTTAATCACAACAGAATAACTAACACAACGTCATAATGTCACACCGATACGACACATATAGTTGTTTCTTAAGTTTGTAGGCAAAACATCTGCATTTATAAATAAATATTTATTTAATTTTATATACGAAGAAGAAACGGTCTAAGACATGGAAATAGATGATTTATTTTTAGATATTTTTATTATTTTTTTTTATTATTTATTTAAAAAAATTTTTTTTTATTATTTATTATTTTTTTTATTTTTTAAAACAATTTAACGTTTATTTTCAAAACGATTTTCTTAGCTAGGGGATAACATTTACGTTACTTAGAGTTATTTATATTAAATGACGCTCAGTAGTTGGATATTTTTAAATATTTTTTATGCCCTGAGCCCATTGAAAATGTGTAACAAATGTATTTCAAATACTAGAGACACAGTTTGGTTTAGCATACGTGTATGTAGATATGCATATCATATTCATAAGCTGAAGAGATGAATACAATTGCCCGTCTAGAAACAGAATTATTAATCAATAAAGTTTTCGCAGCAAAACCTATGTGGCGCAGCAAGAGAGAGAGAGAGAGAGAGAGAGAGAGAGAGACAGCAAGACGCCTGCAATGCTCACACACATACATAGATGCCTACAAGCGTAGATCAGCGTGTGTGCTCGTGCTCTTGCATGTATAGTGTCTTACGCGTGAAGAATCGAAACGAGGCATTCTTTAAATGTGATTCGTTCGAAGAAGGGGTCAGGGGATTTCGTAGTCGAGCAGTCTCGACTACAGCTTTCTCACTTGTTACTATTTATCGTTGAACATGCTTGAAAAATCCTATTTAATTTTGCTATATTTTACTTTTAAATATGGCAATTCTTTGCTCTTGAAAATAACTTTCAGATCGAGAAATATATTCTTCTGTTTTATTCTCATAAAATGCCAGTTCAATTCCAGATATAAATCATACACTTATACAGACACATATCTGAACTCTCTTATTAATTGCAATTCCAGAGATTAATCTTACACTTATACAGAGATATATCTGACCTCTCTTATTAGTAAAATATATAATTTCATATTTACTGTAGATTATCTAACTTTTACCTGCTGAAATCTCTCATATTTAGTGCACTTTCTATGAGTCTCTTCATACTCTTCTTCATTGGCAATTTCAATGTTCATTTTAGCCTCGACAAAGTCTAGCATTTAGTCTAATTAATTGGCTATTTGGCCCATGGTGGCAAGCGATGTGTGACCTACCTTTTGGCTCTCCCCGCTCTCCCCGCTCTCGCCTGCTTCTCTGTCCTTGTCTATCGCACTTGCTCTCACTTCACTTCCTTATGAGGCTACTTGGCTCGTTAACATTTTTCCCACAGCAGTCAACCTGCTGCTGCTGCTGTTGATGCATCTCACTTGGGTTTCTATTCAGATATGGTGACTGGACCAGTGACTGGGCCTGTGCCTGTGCCTGAGCTTGAGCCTGTGCCTGAGCTTGAGCCTGTGCCTGAGCTTGAGCCTGTGCCTGTTCCAGCATCTTATTTATTGCATATAAAGCGACATCTGCAGCCAGCTGCCTCGAGCAGGAGGAGACGGCACTCAAATGACGTCGTCAACGTCGTCTGAGCAACGTTTTGGCATAAATTAATGAAGGGCACTTTGTGTTTGCTGCTGTTGCTGCAACTGGACAATGCTCAGTGGGTTAGATGTAGGTGCTGCTGAAAGATGGAGCACAGTTTATCTCTCCGCTCTCCCACTTTGTTTACATTGCATTTTGTCACACGTTGAGCTGAAAGCGACGCCAATTTGTCTGAAATATTTTGAATACTAAGCGTGCTCAATGTGGAGCAGAGGCTGCATGGAGGAGGCATAGCGGAACTAGATGGCAACGTGCTGCACGTGCTGAATGCGGATGTGTTGCACATGGCACATGGTTAAGCCAGAGCTCTGCTTTATGTTTGCCCTCCTGCAGCTATTTGGCCAGCTATTTTCTCTGCTTGTGTATGTGTGTGTGTGTGTGTGTGTGTTTGCCATTTGGCTCTCTTTCATATATTCACACGAGCAGCGCACAGCTCACGGCTAGCCACACTTTGAGTCAATCAAAATGCTGCCAGCCAACGAGACATGGCCAACGTCATCGGCATCGCCATCGCCATCGCCATCATCGGGCTATTGGGACATCTGCCTGGCCACAGGCAGCCGTGTGAATTATGCGCCGATAAAGCTGCCCCGTTTTGGGGGCCAACTCGTTACCCATATTGTGTTGCAGTCGCCTCTAGTAAAGCAAAACACCTGCTGCAGCTGCCACAGTCCGTTTGTCCATCCAGCCGTTCGTCCCCTTGTCCGGCTGTCTGTCTGGGTCGAGGCTTCTCACACATTGATCTTATCGCAATGCGCGCACACACCCAAAATG
>JAWNOS010000021.1:0-14517 GCA_035045845.1 Drosophila buzzatii
AACAAAAAATTGAAAAAATTTGAAAACGAAAATTGATTATTTGAAATGCGCGGTTATTAGCGCCATCCATTGCCTAAAACGTAAACTAAAGGCCATTTAAATAACACAAAGCTGAATGCTACGAGTGAGAGCAGTGCAAATATCATTTAGCATAACTTCAGACAGCGCCGTGTGGTTGACAGCTGTTCGAGCTCTCCCTCTCTCTCTCTCACTTCTGCTATATGCGTCAACGAGGTGGACAAAATCAGGCAGCCGTGCTCCAACTTTAGTTTATTTTGACCGGCAGCTGGAATTTATGTAAATAATAAATCGAAAACATTTTGAAGCAAAACGAATATAATTTGAAATTTCAACTAACTTTCCAGTGAGGACAAAGCGCAGCGCACAGAATTCAAGTGAGTGTAAACAGCGAGCGAGCAAGCGACATTGTTGAGGTTATGTCGAATGCTGTTGTGGCCAAAAATAATAAAAGGCATATCTCTATATATATTTATACGCATATATTTTGCAGCGACAGCAGTCAATATGCCACCTAAGAAGCACGATGAACCTGAACGCAAGCCGCTGGTCGGACGCATTGGCACTAACCTGCGCATCGGCATCGTCGGCGTGCCCAACGTTGGAAAGTCGACGTTCTTTAATGTGCTGACCAAGAGCGCCGCGCCGGCCGAGAATTTCCCCTTCTGCACCATTAAGCCCAATGAGAATAAGTATTCCAATTACCATGAGCCGCTGGCCATTGCAATTTGCGTTGCCTCCAAATAATTGTAATCAATGGAAGTTTTTTTTTTATTATTTTTTTTTTATTTTGTTGCCTTTGCGCGATTGCCTTGTCGCAGCTTCCATCAGTCGCTTCTAAGTTGGCTGCCGTCGCGTGGGCGTGTCCCAATCTCGGCAATTTGCCAGATCTAGTTGCAGGCTAGTAAGATTCCACAGCCAGCAGCTGCTTCGTATGCAAATTATGCGCAGCCCATTTAATTTGAGCGACTTCATTTTGAATGCTCGCGGGTTTCTTTTTTTTCTTTTCTTGTTTCTGATTTTATAAAAATTATAGAAAATTGCAATGATTGGCGCTGTGGCCAGGGCAGTGCCTGGCATTGACTGCCCGTCCCAAACTCCCCAATTACAATACCAATACAAGTCAGCTAACATGCGCTCTCCCTCTCTCTCTCGCTCTCGCTCTCTTTCTCTGTCTTGCCTTACCCATACGTCGCGTGCCCGTGCCCGATGATCGCTTCGACTACCTCGTGGAGTACCACAAGCCAGCCAGGTAAGTGTGTCGCATATTGAGTGTCAAATAAGAGTGCTCAAATAAATATATTTATGTATATCTGTTTTCCCCTTCCCTACGTAGCGTCGTGCCCGCTTATCTGAATGTGGTGGACATTGCTGGGCTGGTCAAGGGTGCCGCCGAGGGACAGGGCCTGGGTAATGACTTTCTTTCGCACATTAGTGCCTGCGATGCCATTTTCCATTTGTGCCGCGCCTTTGAGGATCCGGATGTGACGCATGTGGAGGGCGAGGTGGATCCCGTGCGGGATTTGAGCATAATTGCTGAGGAGCTGCGGCTGAAGGATGAGGAGAAACTGGTGCAGAGTCTGGACAAGCTGGAGAAGGTGGTGGCCCGTGGTGGCGATAAGAAGCTAAAGCCCGAATATGACTCCATGCTGAAGATCAAGGACATCCTGGTCGACCAGAAGCGTCAGCTGCGCTTTGAGGACTGGAATGCCCATGACGTGGGTAACGAGTGATTTTATCCGCTGTCCTGCTCTTCATCTTTCGTCTCTCTCTCTCTTTCTTAGATCGAAACATTGAACAAGTACTTGTTCCTGACCTCCAAGCCGGTCATCTATCTGGTTAATTTGTCCGACAAGGACTTCATACGCAAGAAGAACAAATGGCTGCCCAAGATTAAGGACTGGATTGACAAGAACGACCCGGGCGCTCTACTCATTCCCTTCTCGGGCGCCTTCGAGCAGCAGCTCAGTGAAAAAGACGATCTGGAGCGCAAAAGCTATGAAGAGGAGACCAAGTGCAAGAGCCAGCTGGAAAAGATCATCATCACCGGCTACAAGGCCCTTCAGTTGGAGTACTTCTTCACAGCCGGCCCCGACGAGGTCAAGGCCTGGACAATACAGAAGGGCACAAAGGCGCCACAGGCGGCAGGCCGCATTCACACCGACTTCGAGAAGGGTTTCATTATGGCCGAGGTGATGCACTTCGACGACTTCAAGGCCGAGGGCAGCGAGGTGGCCGCCAAGGCGGCCGGCAAGTACCGCCAGCAGGGACGCAACTACACGGTCGAGGACGGCGACATCATTTTCTTCAAATTCAATGCCGGAGCTGGTCTAAAGGATGCCAAAAAGAAATGATGTGCTCACATTATCATGCCGATCATCCTGTACATGAATTTAATTCTATATTCACAACTGTTTTGCTTTGCCTGATACCAAATGCTATGCTCACACTCACATGTCCCAAGTAAAAATGCATTTGATTTTTTTTTTATGACTCAAATAGTTGTGATTATTATTGGTAAATATAAACCAAGTCCAAGGGACGGGTTGGGGCTCTTCTCGACAAGTCATAGTACACAACGAAACCTATTTGTCAATATAATTCCATTAATAAATATGCATATACATATATTTAATTTTAGTTGGCGGTTACAATGACTAAATATAGGAAAAATTCAACACATCGAACAGTGCCAATTGAGTAAAAACTTCTATTGGTGACATTGTGAAAAACAGATGACTATCGAATATGCTTAATGGTCAGATTTAAAAAGGCGCAATGCATTCAGTTTGCTTCATTACAAATATTTGTGATCTAGTTGCCCAATATGGACAACAAAATTTGTAAATTATTTATAATACAATCTGGCATAAGAGAGACTAATTATTATTGTCAACAGTATAGTATACAACTGCAAAGCAATCATTTTTAAAAATATTAGTTAATCAAACAGTTTTAGCACAACAGACAAAACAAAGGTCATTCATTATTGCTTTTATAAAAATAAAGCATTTTAAAATTAACTGTTTAAGCCTGAAATAGAATATATTCCAGCCCAAAGGCTTACAATTCTTTTCTCGTGTATTTCCTTTATAACTATTGTTACTCAATGTCATATCACTAACCATACAACACATAGACTGGACAACTAGAACAAACTTTTTTCACGCACAAAAATATGAGCGTAGTGCCGCACAACTTCGTATTTGTTCGGTTTCGGCACTTCGCGCTCGGGCAGTCAAAATTTTAAACGACGTATTCATTACGCTCCCAGCGTTCGACCGGCACGGTCATATTTTCATATGAGCAAATCCTATGTGCTATTTTTCTTTACTCTCCCTCTCTCTTTTTTCTCTCTCTCTCTCTCTCTCTCTATGCGAGCACAAGCCAGCAGCTCACAAAATTGAAATTTGTTCGCGAGTGCCAATTCGTGACGATCCTATCTGCCCTTCTTAGTAAGAGAATGCCGAACTCTTAAACGGCTTTGCCATGCTCATGCAAAATTTTA
This sequence comes from Drosophila buzzatii, assembly GCA_035045845.1. Classification (NCBI taxonomy): domain Eukaryota; kingdom Metazoa; phylum Arthropoda; class Insecta; order Diptera; family Drosophilidae; genus Drosophila; species Drosophila buzzatii. The sequence continues at coordinate 3,527 of JAWNOS010000021.1, forward strand.
GTGTTTTCGTGATCATTTTTGGGAAGGGTATGAAAGCGCTGATGTGCATCAGCATTATTTTTTTGCGATGAGCATGCACACACACATTTACAATATCTTGCTACATGTATGAGCATTTATGTGACTGTGTGCGAAACTATTGCTGCCTGCGGCAATTGTAGGGCCCAACATTTGCAGTTTGTTTTTCTTGTGGACCACGGCATTAGAATTGTGAGAACGGTCTTAGATTTGTTCGACCTTGTAGACTGTCAAATCTACTTCCCCCATGCATATGGCATGTATGTTTATATACATACATATGCATTTATTCTTATACATATTTAATAAATAAAAATGACTATAATTAATTTAGTTACATAGCCATCAAATTATTTTTGAACGGGTTATAAACGATTTAAGTGGATCTGAAAATTCATATGTATTGACAAATGTCAGAATACACCATGTACTCATGATTGCCAAAATGACTGCTGCAAGCCGTAAAGGCTCATTTGACAGTCACTCTACAATTCCACCCATACAAAATAGACAAACTACTGGATCGCGCAGATAGCAAGAAAAACAAACTGCAAATGTTGGGCCCTACAATTGCCACAGGCAGCAATAGTTTCGCACACAGTCACATAAATGCTCATACATGTAGCAAGATATTGTAAATGTGTGTGTGCATGCTCATCGCAAAAAAATAATGCTGATGCACATCAGCGCTTTCATACCCTTCCCAAAAATGATCACGAAAACACTAAAATTTTGCATGAGCATGGCAAAGCCGTTTAAGAGTTCGGCATTCTCTTACTAAGAAGGGCAGATAGGATCGTCGCGAATTGGCACTCGCGAACAAATTTCAATTTTGTGAGCTGCTGGCTTGTGCTCGCATAGAGAGAGAGAGAGAGAGAGAGAGAAAAAAGAGAGAGGGAGAGTAAAGAAAAATAGCACATAGGATTTGCTCATATGAAAATATGACCGTGCCGGTCGAACGCTGGGAGCGTAATGAATACGTCGTTTAAAATTTTGACTGCCCGAGCGCGAAGTGCCGAAACCGAACAAATACGAAGTTGTGCGGCACTACGCTCATATTTTTGTGCGTGAAAAAAGTTTGTTCTAGTTGTCCAGTCTATGTGTTGTATGGTTAGTGGTCATATCTAATACTTATCGATATGCACTTCATTTGGACTCTGTTAGCGCGATATTCGAATATCATCAAATTCTTCAATAAATGTATAAAGGAAGCTTAAAAAAACCTCTTACTCTTATATATTACTTTTTTTAAATAAACTTGTAGTATCGTGGTCGCAAAGACCACCGTGAATCCACAAATTTAAACGGATACAAAAATACAGTTGTGATATCTTTACATTATTCGCCCAAAATAACATAACAGTTTTAGGTGTTTAACAGCGCTTGTAACATAGCTTTTTGAGTAAAACATACCTGGCAGCTTTTGGTAATTGTTTGCTTATGGAAACAATACAAACATCGAACGAACCGACAGAGGCCATTTACCCAATAATTTTAAACCGATGCGTCAAATTCAAATTAAAATATTTCAGTAGCCAACTAAGTGCGCCAATTTGTACATTAGATTGCTTAATGGTCCGTAACAAACAAATATTGTGGAGAACACTTCCCTAATGGAAAACGTTTAAAACCCCATTATGATTTGATTTAACTGATTGGCCTAAAAGTATGCAACAAATTTTCTTTAAAGAGTAAGTTGTAGATATATTTATCAATATTATAATTTAGTAGCTCAAAAAGCTATTCAGAAGCAATTATTATTATTATTATTATTATTATTATTATTATTATTATTATTATTATTATTATTATTATTATTATTATTATTATTATTATTATTATTATTATTATTATTATTATTATTATTATTATTATTATTATTATTATTATTTTTATTAATATTATTATTACTAATATTATTATTATTATCATTATATTTATTATTAATTTCAATTTAAAAAGAATTGGGATATGCTGTCTAAAATATATATGTAAATCAAACCTTTGAATTTGGGCCTTGAAAAATAAATAAGTAAGGATGGCATAGTTGGGTGCCACCGTGTCCATGATACTCGCTCACTTACGTAACTTTAGAAATCATAAATGTCCGGCTCAGCAATGCAAGGGTAGACCCATATCTATGAAATATGATATAACTTTGTTCTGTCTTTGAATATATACATATTTGCCAAGCATATTACAAAAAGGGCTTTAATAGTGAAATATAATCGATTTCCAGCTTCCCATCTATAAACCCGAAAATAAGGAACTATATCTGGGATAACATGGTCCTCGTGTGCACCATGTCAATATACTTATATATTGATGAAGTCAGTGACCTTCTATAGATAACATGGCTAATGGCTAATGACTAATGACTGTGCCTTGAAGTTCTTTTACGACAAACTTTCGATATTAGGATTGCTAGAATATCGTGGATCGATGTCAGACTGAACTCAGCATGCTGCGGTCTATCGCAGGTCGTTTATCAAAGCCTAAAGGAATTGCTGACCTGAAGGAATCACAATTCGTGTTGTTAATTCAATGCGAGAGCTCCGCTCCGGCTGCTGCTGGCAGGGATTGCCGGGACCGCGACTCTGTCACGGATCCCTAATTAGCTGTTGAAATGTTTTTTAGCAGCTGGCGAAACAATTACTTACTTTATCTGGAGAAACGGCACGTTTTCGCAGTTGCCATTGGCATAATTCCAGTGGTCCAGGGGCCAGTGGCCAGTGGCAATTGCAGGACGCCTTCTCTAATGCCCGAATCAAAGCGTTTCTCCGGGTGTGGCATTAAGTTAAATGGCTACATGCTGCTCGCTCCGCCCGTTGCGGCGGATGCGCAGGACGACTCTGACGACATCTATTTGACACTGACACTGCCAACTTCAACTCGACATCGACATGGACAGCGACGACGATGGCGACGTAATCTACTGATTCGTATTATTGTCACGTTTATGCCTAGATTGGGATTTGATATTTCGTAACTGGAGCTCGAGGTGCATGCGGCAGGGAATCGCAGCTCGCATTGTTGCTGGTCAGTTAGTTAGTTTTTCGTATCTTTTTTTTTTTTTAATTTTTTTATTTAACTGCTCGGTGCACTTTTTACGTGCAATTAACTTGGCCTTGTGCACGGGTTGACCTGGGCTGGGCTGCACAGCGCAAAGTTGAGAGAGAGAGAGAATTTGCTGAGATACCGAGAAGTATTCGTAAATGAATAATGAATGCAATTCAGCAAAATTCAATTTCAATGCGTCACTTAATCGGGCGTCGCTCATTAATTTATGACAGTCATTTTTAACGCTTTGCTGGCTACCAACACTGACGACGATGTAGACGTTAGCTTACGCCCCCGCCCCGCCCCCGCCCCCGCCTCGTCTATGTCTCTTTCGCTCAGTGCCTGCTAGTGACAGCTGATGTGACCCTAAGCCCTGCGCCCCCCGCACGCTCCACCAACTTGGCAAGCCATACGTCAAATATTCAATGCAATTTTTCAATTGAATTGAATGAATTTTTGAATTGAGTGTATGAATGCCGCCTGACAAACGGCAGGGCAATCAAACACAACGACGCTGCCGCTGCCGCTGCTGCTGCTGCTGCTGCTGTCCTCAGCATTCATTCATTCATTCTTCGACACGCCCCGCTCAAAACTGCGAATGACCAACTTTTAATGCAGCCTGCAGCCGCCCAGAGATATGCTATGCGTATATATTTATACATACATATGTATGTAGAATTCCAGGCGATGCATTAAGAAATAAATATATATGTCGCCCAGCGAATCATGTGAAGTTCGAAGCTTCTCACTCTGCGAGCTGAGCGAAAATGTTGAGAAATTTGCATTTCAAGCATCATTTGCTTTGTAAATATTTTAATGCTGCTGGCTGCCTGAGCATTATTTGTTAACTTCTAGGAATCATCTGGTTTCAAAAGAAAACCTTTATTTTATGGAGTTCTTATTTTAAGATTTTGCTGCCTTTCAGATTGAGATTTAGCTTATATTAGCTTTGTGAAAATGTCTGCGGAAGTTGGCGTGACATACATAATAAATTACACATATTTATTTCAAAGCTCGCAAATAAGTGTTATTCGTTCACGTTCTACTCATGAGAGAAACAGAATAGAAGCATACTCACACGCTTTAACTCTGAGCAATAGAATTTTTTTGGTTCCGTTTCTGTCTTCGTCTGAGAGTTTTGCGTTGAGCTTTTCGCGTTATACTCTTTTAAAGAGACTTATTTCACGAGTTATTCGAAGACGGAAATCTCAAAATGGCAAAGCTAAAAATGTTTAGCTGCAAAGTCCATGACAATCATGAAAAAAAAAAAAAGAGATCATCGCAGTCTGAGTGCAAGCGAATTCATTGAGAATGCCTTCAATTTGTTACTATTTGAGTTTCATTTATTATTATTATTATTATTATTATTATTATTATTATTTTTCAAAGAATGAGAAATACTCAATGGATACTTACGTGCCCTGATATTTTTTTTTTTTTTTGAAGACGTCGAGCTGAGTCGATCTAGCCATGCTAGTCTGTCCATCTCTCCATCTGTCCATCTGTCTGTTCGTCTCTCCCCTGTCCACTCATAATCATTAGTATCATACGTTAGTACTGCATGGTCTTTTCCCAACCCAACCCAGTTGCTTATAATCGATAAGCACTCCTGTGATTAGTGCAGTGAGCTCGCAAATTTCGATTTTTGGATACCTTCTACCTCCACTAGTTAAAAATAAATAAAATTATATTATGCTATTATTTAATTTATTCCACAGGCACAGTCAAAGTGCATTCCAAGATCTTCAGTTTATATATATATGAATGTATGTATATCTATTTATGTCTCTTTGTCTGCGTCTTCATCCATGAAGATGATGAAGATCTCTTTCACTTTGGCTGTCGCATTTTGGCCAGCACTCAAGGATCGACGCACACACACTCATACAGATGTTGGCAGACAGCGCTCACGAATGCAATCTAATTTAAAGTTTTCTATCCGCGCGAATAAAACAAATGCACTGGAAGCGCTAGGCGGCAGTCGGCAGTCGGCAGGCGTTCGTGCGGCAAAAGGAATGCTGGGGATAGGAAGCGAATACCATGCTGCAATTTGTTATCTCAAAAATGCAAAATTATGAGTTTATATAAAAGTTTCGCCGCGCTGCTTTGGTGGCCAGGAAGTGCCGCCACGGATGCTGGATAATAATTGTGCCTTTCCGCCAAATGTGAACGCAGCAGAAGGAACACAAAAAAAAAAAAAAAAAGAAGAAACGTAAGCTGAGGAGTAGAGAAGAAATCCTCGTAAACATAAACATTGTAGCTCACACCGTGAGCCGCACTCAAACATAATTTATGTTAGCGGGGGACAATCTATTACTTTCACAATATAACTTGGCAAATTGCTATAAAAATACTTAAGCTCAAAGGGGACTATAATATTAAAACTATCAACAAACCGCTCATAGGATGCTCGACCAAAGGATGCCCTGTAAACAGCTTTGCAGTTTAACGAAGCTAAAGTATTTATAATATCTTCCTAATGGGTCAACAGGGTTTTCAACCTACAAATACTCTACTTTTTCTCTGTTCTCTTCATATCCTGTCACATAGCTGGAAGCTGCGTAACATTCTCTCTTTTACTTTCTTTCTCTTTGTTTTTCTCCCTCATTTCCTCTGTATGTCTCTATGTAAGTATGTATGTATGTATGTATGTATCTCTTTTTCTGTGTCTCTGTCGTTATTCCTATTTCTCACTTTCTCTCTCTATTTCTCCCTATGTGTCTTACTGAGATCTCTTTCTCTAAAATTACTCGATAACACTGCCTATTTATTTTTTTCTTTCATTCTCTCTTTCTCTCCCTCTCTGTTAATCTCTTATTACTCTTCTTCTCTCTCTCTCTCTCTCCCTCTCTCTCCCTCTCTCTCTCTCTCTCTCTCTCTCTCCCTCTCTCTCTCTCTCTTCATTTTCTGTCTGTCTTTCTCTGTTCCTCTTCCCCCCTCTAGTTCTAGTTTTATTTTAAGGTCTAGTTCTGTTTCTTGAACTAATACTAATGCTAGTTCCAAATCCAGTTCCTGTTTTAATTTTTCAATTCAGCTTTAAGTTCCAGTTCCAGTACAGATAAAAGTTTCAGTTACAGTTGCATTTAGAGTTCCAGTTCTGGCTCTAGTTCCTGTACAGATTAAAGTTTCAGTTTCAGTTCCAGTTAAAACTCCATCTCCAGTTCCACTTCTAGTTCTAGCTCTAGTTCTACTTCCACCTTCTAGCTTCCAGCTTCACTTCTGTTTATAGTTGATCCAATATAGTAAATTCAGTTCTAGATCCAACACTAGTTCAACTTCTAGTTCGAGCATCATTCTATTTCCATTTCCAGTTTTAGTTTTTATTCTGATTCTCTGCCATAATATAGTATATTTCATTCATTTATATTAGTTATACATCCTTGTTTGTCCTTTGGTTCACTTCACAAACCCATCATGCCCTCTTCACAAATTCCTAATGGGTATAACAAAAAAGCACACATGCACATGCATATATAGTAGAGAGACGTGTGTGCGCCGCACAAGTTGTCTGTGTCTGTGTGTGTGTGTGTCTTTTTTTTGCGTCTATGCTTTTACTCACTTAGTGTCTGATTAGAGCAAACATATTTAGTTACATTATTTAATCAATATGTTGTTTTACAAGTAATAAAGTTGCTTGATATGAGGAAATTACTATATCCATCTTTTGCTCGACTACAGCAAAGGCTAACTGAGTGCGGATAAATGCATTTAGATATAGTCACAGCCACAGCCACTTGAATAGGGTAAGGACGAGCTGATCTGATAACCTAACAAGGCCAACAGCTAAAGGGCAGAGCCACTCTGACTGTAAATCATAGCAAGCGCATTACAAGTTGCAGAGATTAACAATGTCTCGAACTCCAAACAGCTCTCCAGCTGTCCAATTACCGCAGCTTCACAGCCAGCTAGTGGAAGAGCGAGCAAGGGAAAGGGAGAGAGGAAAGAGGGCGCTCTAGTCCCTATTACGAGATACCCTGAAGAATGCTGAATGAAAGAACTGCGTTTCCATTTCTCGTGCAGCCCCGCGAGCTGTATAATGGAATTTATTTATTGAATAACTTTGGCCCTAGATGCACTATCTAAATATAGTTTCTAGAGCGTAATTATTGAATTTATGCGCAAGTTGAAGTTTCCACTATTTGAAATTGAATTTTAATATCCATTCACGAAGTGAAAGAGTATATTATTATTTTTAATTTTTTATTTTTTTCATTACGCCATAAAGCGTTATTCCGTTATTACAGCTAGTTACTTAAAATACATTTTATATACAGATATACTCGTCTAATAACATGTTTAGATTTTCCTGATACATCCACTAGGCAAATGCTTAAAACTTAACAATCCAATAATGGATCTACTAAGAGTATTTTTGATGAAGGCGTAGCACATCCCTGCGGGTGTGAAAAATCAGATAAGGCTGTAGCTTTACAGCGACTAAGATACCATTAATATTCCTTATATATTTGTCAAGTATTATATATTATTTACATAATAATAGTAAGTCGGATAAAACAACTATATCTATCAGTGCTAGAGCTACGAAATGGAAGCTGAGTTGAGTTAGTGCAGATGCTTTCCTTTACCAAGAAATAATTTCAAGTGTTTTTGGTCCCTTAATAAGTATGATGCAATTGATGTTCTTACTTGATTTGCTTTTAGTTATGTGAGGCATATAGCAAAGTAAAGACTGAGAATAAGGCTTCAAAATTGTAGTTATCGATTTTTATCGATAAAATGGGATGAGCTTTGGAAAGCGATAGAGAATATATAGTATTTGGCTTTTGTGGCAAATTATGGAACATATAAATGTAGGTGTCCCGATGAAGCCCATCATTCTGCTCTACTTTATATGCTTTGCCTGTTGCATACATTTTTGCCATAAATAATATACCCAGAAATCCCATTGGGCATTGAGCTTCAGTGGTTCATAGCTTCGTAAGTAGTTGGATCTGCGAATAATTGTTGTGGCTTTTGATTCAATTTAAATGTGTGCAGCTCTTCTTTGCTATCTCTTTGCTAGCATATTAATTAGTTTCATTAAAAGAAATGCTTGGACGATTGAAGAGATAAGCGGACGAGACAAGAGTTATTAAAATAGCATACATATATATTGCAATGCTAAAAGAATTAAGAAATGAGCTAAAAAGTTAAATTAAGCACAATTTTGTTAGAGCACACTTAAAGCAGACTTAGCCTGGCAAGCAGCAGACTCGCAGGATGATTAGTTTATTAGTTAAACACGAGCAGGAAATGAGCAACCGTTGACAAATATTTGTGTAAAGTATAGAGTGAATGAGTGTATGAGTGTATGAGTGTATGAGTGAATGAGTGAACGAGTGAAACTGGAATTAATGCGAGCTTTATTTGTTTTCGTTCTTGTCGCGCTGCCTTTGGATAATTTTAAAGGCAAGCGTGACTTTCTCAGCCTGATGTGTTTCTTGTTGTTTTTCTTATTTTTTTTTTCGTTTGTTCGCTTCTTGCTCCGGCAGCAGACTGTGCTCCTTGCCTGGCCCTAATGTGAACGGCAGACGGCGTCATCTGGTGCCTTATGATTTAATAAAGTTGCAAGTGTGCACAACCGCCGCCACGTGGGACACACACACACACACACGCACGTATATATACTAGCAGGAGCAGGAGCAGAAGCCGTACACATTATCAACGACACCAGCTAGCTAGCTCCAGCGTGCTGGCCTTTTTCCCGGCTGCTTTTCAGCCAGCCATATTATCTGGCTGCCGCGCATGTCGTCGCAGAAAGTTGTCTATGCTCTGACGATGTCGTCATCGTCGGCGGGATATATTAAATTGTGTTAAAACACTTGCGCTTTACATGTCCCCAACTCTCCAGTTCACCAGCTCACCAGCTCTCCGTCTCTGTATGCCTGTCGCTGTGCCCGCCTCGAGCTGTCATCATTTCCCGCCTCCATATCGGGAGAGCATCTCTCGCTGGCTCTGTGCAATCACGCTTGCTTTGCCAAGAAACTGACTTTCATCTGCAGCGCCAATGCATTTTCTTTCGCATTTTTTCGTTTTTTTTACGTTTTGCGTTTAATTTCCGTCAAATTAAAACATATGTCACACGTTTCTGAACATCGCCAGCCTATCGCACTTAACTTATTGTTGAGCAACAGCAGCAACAACTAGAACAGGCATCGTTATTTCATTTCTCTGGAGGGACATATTTTCGGCCACGGTTTTAGTTGCAGTTACCCAGCTAGCCATATAGCTGCGCCAGTCTCTCTCTCTCTCTCTCGCTCACTTTTTTTTTTTTTTAGCTGTAACGGTAGACAACTGTAAATAAATGCATTAATCCATTTCGGTCCACGGCTTGTGGCTCCCGCCGGAGCAGCAGTAGCAGGAGACGGCACGGCAGCCAGTACATGGACTTCGGAGCGCGCTACACCTCGCTTCATAATTAAAAGCTGCACTCCGAAATTTTTCAATAACAGCTATAAATCAGGCATATGGATGCCAAGGGAGGTGGCTACACATAAATAACTTCACATACACACGAACACACACGAGCACACACACACACACACACACACACTGATGCACTTGTACAAGCACGAACACACAAGCTAATAGCAATAGCTTTCACATAACAGACTCAGGTTTGGCACGTATCGCGCTGCCAGTGGCTCCATCGATGGCCCAGCGAAGCGTGAAACGCTCCAATTGGCTCCTCATTAGTTACGCCACTGATATTTTGAGCATTAAAAGTTGTTTTAGATTAACTCTGGCACAACAAGTGCAAGTCCTCCACATACACATATATATATTTTTATATATATATTAATACATATTGATGGGCTATAAAAGCGTAACAAAAGCAGGGTATATCAGGAGAATGCAACAATTGAAGCTGGCACTGACAGAGATGTTGTTTACGAAATATATTCTTTATAGCTCCTTATATGTAAAAGTCTTTATCTCAACTCGAAATTTGAGTGGGCTCATCATATCCTACATATTAAAAGCAGGAGTATATCAAGAGTTCAAGATGACACTGTCAGAGATGTGGTATAGATAATTCTGGAAATTATTAGGCACGAATGTGATATATGACTCATATGACTTATATGACTCAATTGACTTATATGACTCAAATGACTTATATGACTCATATAACTGATATGACTCATATGACTCATCTAACTCATATAACTCATATGATCCACGTGAATATTCGGCTCATTTTACTCATGACTCATATAACTCATATGACACATTTAATTCATGTGACTCATTGGACTCATTATACTCATGACTCATATAACTCATATGACACATTTAATTCATGTGACTCATTGGACTCATTATACTCATTTTATTCATGATATTCAAATGACACATTTAATCCATGTGATTCATTTGACTCATTATACTCATTTTATTCATGACTCATATAACTCATATGACACATTTAATTCATATGACTCATTTGACTCATTATACTCATTTTATTCATGACTCATATAACTCATATGACACATTTAATTCGTATGACTCATTTGACTCATTATACTCATTTTATTCATGACTCATATAACTCATATTAGGCATATGATCCATATAACTCGCATGACTCATAAAACTCTTATGACCAATATAATCCATGTAATTCGCATGACTCACATTACTGATATGAATTACATGGACTTACATATGTAGCACATAGGAATCATGATTCGTTCCACTAATGTGACTAATAGTCATATGAGTCTATGACTTACTCATATGTAGATCAATTAGCATTAAGCTTCCCTTATCATATTTACTTACTACAGTCATTCATTAAAACATTTTCCAGTTGTTATTACTAAGAGAAGAAAAATCTGTCGAAGATAACATCATAACACTTAAGCATGGATGCGTTAGGAATTGGATATCGAATAGCATGAAGACAT
>JAWNOS010000022.1:0-61311 GCA_035045845.1 Drosophila buzzatii
GGTGCCTGTTCTGCATCCAGAACATATAACAAATTTACACTGTATCGTTTATATATATATCATAACAAACTTAAACTTTATTGAATATATATAAAATACACCAATGTTTTGTCTATTTAATGTTTTGCGTTTAATTTTATATCTTGAACTGCCGCTCTTCGGCTCATTTTCAAGACTAAAGTATCGACGTATCGAAGCTGGAAACCCAGGGCTGCGATCCCTCGATAGCTAACAGGGCTGCAAAACAACAATTGGGTTTGGAATGATCTAGTTCACAACATCCCGCCCACCGTAAAACTACGTGGGAGTTTTACCAATAACATCAAGAATAGCTAATTTAGATACGGGACGCTTTAAGATACCAGTTGCTGTTTTCACCTCCGCTATACGTATGACTCCATCTTTTTTCCCGATGCCGTCCCACAGTTACCATCACTGGTCCAAAGTAATCCAGTCCCGTATATGAAAACGGTCGCATGTAAGGTGTCACACGATCTATTGGTAGCTGCCCCATATACGGCGATATCGGCTTTGCATTTCTATTTTTACAGTATTGACAGTTCTTCTTAGCTTGTCTGACTGCACTACGTAAGCATGGGATCCAAAATTTTTGTCTAACTTGAAGTTCTATTGCTTCCTCGTTTGTATAATCTGTTTTCTGCGCTGGCCAAAGTGATTCATCTTGTTGTAGAAATGTGGGACCTGATGTCCACAGCCCATTCGGCACGTAGTTCAAAGTTTTGTGTGCCCTCGTAGCAATATCAGCAACATTCATGTTGGTTGGAACCCACCGCCAGCTGTCTTTATCAGTAGTTTCCAGGATTTCGCCTATTCGATGAGCCACGAATGGTTTATACTGTCGTTGATCAGAGTTAATCCATGACAAAACCGTCTCAGAGTCTGTCCACAATACTGATCGTCGTATGCTAATGTCGTGACACTCCATAATTGAGCTTCTGAGTCTCGTTCCTAGTACTGCAGCTTGTAATTCGAGTCTAGGTATCGATAAGTGTTTTAAAGGAGCACATCTCGATTTTCCTGCAACAAATATGACATTAATGTGATTCTTTACCATTATTCTCCAATAAGCAACTGCAGCAAATGCCTGCTCACTTGCATCTACAAATATATGTAACTCCACATTAATTCCTTTAGTTAGAAAATAAGGCGAATAGCATCTTTCTATTTTAAAATCTTTTACTTTTTCGATTTGCAGCATCCATTGCTTAAATCGAATAAATAACTCTTCAGGCAATAAATCATTCCAATCTATTCCAACTCGCCACACTGCTTGCATCAAGTTTTTTCCATATATTGTTAGATCTGCTAACATTCCAAACGGATCATATACTGACATTACTAGACTGAGCAACTGTCGTTTAGATGGGCACTTAATCCCTCTAACGATGTCTTTATCGACCTTGTTCAGCTTCAAGTCGAATACAAATTTGTCCTTTGCGCTGTCCCAATGCATGCCCAAAATTTTATCGATGACTTCAGCGTCCATGTTAACAGTTTGTCTTTTCGACCAGTCGGTATCCTTGTTTAGCTTTGCTTGTACTTCCGTTGAATTTGACACAAAGCCCCTCAGTTCGAAATGCGCCAATTTGTGCACTCGACATACCTCTTTACTTATCTCATGTGCTTGCTCTTTAGATTGGAAGCTAGCCACATAATCGTCCACGTAGTGTTTGAAGTGTATTGCATCGATCACTTCATTTCTGTATTTTACAGCATGATACGCATTTAAGTTTTTTACGTATTGTGCACAGCACGGTGAGCAAGAAGCTCCGAATATCATAACCTTCATTTTATAGGTTTCAACGTCACCATTCGAGCTAGGCCTCCATAAAAATCTCAATGAATCCTGATCTTCCTCTCGTACCGATACCTGAAGAAACATTTCTTTTATGTCAGCGCATACTCCAATCTTACCCTGTCGAAATTTAAATAAAATCTTCGTCAATGGCGGGTTTTCATCCGGTCCTTTTAACAGTTTGGAATTCAATGACACTCCGTTAACCATTGCAGCAGCATCAAATACAAGTCTTATCTTGTTTGGTTTATTTACATTGCTTACAGCGAAATGTGGTAGGTACCATGTTCTTGTACCAACCTTTTTTGCATCTTCGATTGACATTTTTACCGCATACCCCTTTTTGACAAATTCCATAAGTGCGGCATCATACTCCGCGAATTTCCCGTTACGCTCCAATTTGTATTCTACTGCTTTTAACCTTTTTAATGCTGCGTTATAGCTATCCGGAAAATGTACATCATCTTCAGACCATATAAGTCCAGTTTCGTAAGCTCCTTCAATCTGCTTTGTAGTTTCCATCAATATTTTTCGAGCACGCTGATCATATACAGATTCCAAGGGCTTTCCGATGGGTTTTACTCCAAAATTTTCTGTTGAAAAATAGTCAGACATAAGTTTATGCAATTCTGACTCCTCCGTATTTTCATTAACATGTGTATGAAATACGACTGACATCAATGGGGACGAGACTTGTTTCTGTGATCCCAGTGACCCATATACAAGCCATCCTAATTTCGTTTTTGCTGCTAATAAGTTACTATCCAAATTGATGCTTCTCAATGTAGATCCCAGATGACAATTATTTATGCCAATTAACATTGTAGGATCTGCATTCATATATCCGTCCAATGGGATATTTCTTAGTTGTCTGTATTTATTTTTTAATTCTTGTAGATCTACCGTCTGTAGTGGTAGTTTCAAGTCTGGAACTGTGTTTGCTTTAAGACTCATCCATTTTCCATTCCCACCTGGGTTTCTTACTCTCAAGTTACAGCTCATTGTCTTTACATTAGACGCATGACTACCAATCCAGTTGAGCGTAAGATCAGACATTTTTTGATTCACGCCTAACTGACACGCTAGCTTCTCATTTACGAGTGATGCTGAAGATCCCTCGTCTATAAACGCATATGTCTTCGTTATCAAATTATTTGGACCAATGACCTCAACTGGCAAAACCTTAAATAACAATCTTGAGACTCCATTGTCAAGCTTATTTATGGCTGCCTCTGCCGTGTTATTTTTTGAAGTCCCATTCTGCATGTCATAATGCAGTGACTTATGGTGTAGTTTTGTACAACCATCCTGACCACAACTATGTTTCTTTTTGCATGTCGTCAAACTGTGTCCTCTGTTCAAACATCCGAAGCAAACTCTCAATCGTTTCACCATTGTCCACCTCTCCTTCGTGCTTGCTTTCTCAAACTTGTCGCATTTTGGTAGCGTGTGATCTCCCTCACACTGATAGCACTTTATCGGAAAATTGACATGTCTCTCTGACTGTTCAGTAGTTTGATATACTCTCTGAGTATTGTTTCGACCATTCCTAGACTGTGGCCTTTGACTACTTGTCATTGTTGCTGCTCGCGCTACCGATCTTGCCACGATACTGAGCCAATTAGTGAAGTGTCTCAGGTCTGCATATGGACGAATACCTGCTGCGTAATCTACCCACTGGATCCGCTTCGTCATTGGCAACTTCTCAACGAGTTGTTCCAAAAGTACTGGATTGTGCAAATGCTGGATTGCATTCGCCGATTGTAGAAATACTACCAAATTCTCAACTTTAGACGAAAAAGGTACTAATTGCTCCAAATTATTCTCGTTGACCGGACGAATCTCACCAATCACCTCTAATTGGCTTTTTATGAGTAACTCTGGTCGCCCATACGTAAATTGGAGACGCTCTATAATGCGTTCCACATTTATTGGATTAATCAGAAGTCCTTTTACTTCTTCTTTGGCCGATCCCTTCAAGCTCTTCTGCAATCTGAGCAAGTTTTCCAAATTAGAGTATCCATACGCTGCAGAAGATTCCCTAAACATTGTAACAAATACGGGCCAATCTTCAGCATTTCCTCTAAACTCTGGCAAATCAATTAACTTATACAGTGGTGAACCATGTGACATACTCATAGGTGTTCTATTCTGTTCATTTCTATTATATATTCTACGGCCCTGTGCAGCCAAATCTATCTGATCGCAACCCTGGAATCCCTCATGCCCCGATACGTTACCATACATGCCGACTGCAACAAACGATTCATCTGTATTGGGGACTCCACTTCTAGTACCAACGCCATAGGTTCCATAAGTAGTTGGACCATTTCCATGCGAGACGCCATACACGCCTCCTTGATTGGGTATACCGAAGCTCACGTTGCCACCAGTTGGCGCCGCTTGCTGCCCTGTTTCAATTCCAGATTCTCTTCTTAGCATATCCTGGTTGTCACATAAGTCACCCTGTGTG
Source organism: Drosophila buzzatii (assembly GCA_035045845.1). Lineage (NCBI taxonomy): Eukaryota > Metazoa > Arthropoda > Insecta > Diptera > Drosophilidae > Drosophila > Drosophila buzzatii. The sequence continues at coordinate 4,290 of JAWNOS010000022.1, forward strand.
ACTCTTTGACCATCCAATTTGGTCACAAGTGCTGCTTCATGTGAGACGCCATACACGCCTCCAGTATACGCATCCTTCTTGCCATTGCTTTTGCCACGATCGTCATTTGTGCTGAGTCCAAGGGTATTGCCAGAACCAATGCCTTCGTTTGCTGATACCACCTCGTGTGTGTCCAGTTTCGGTGTAGGCGTGACGTTTACATTTGATGCGGTCTCTAAGCCACCAGCATCCATTATAGCAATCATTGGGCCGCCCTTTGCTGCTCCAACTAGTCCATCGCCTTCACAAACTGTCGCCTGCGAAGCTTGTAGTTCCTCTATGCTCTTCTTCATGTTATTTATCTGTTCAGCTTGACTATGCTGCATCGTAGACACTTGCGTAGTTAATTGCTTTATTTGTTCCAATAAGATTCCAATCAAATCGTTATTATCATTATCTTTTTCTTTATTAATAACCATATCATTATTATTCGAATCCATTTCCGAAAATTCATTTAACTTTTCATTTGTTTTCTTATTTTCTTTCTTCTGTTTCTTCGCACTTCTTAAAACTGACATCTTGATTTGTTATATATGTACATGCATATACACTCGAAGCGTAGAAATACCAATGCAGACATTCATGTACGTATGTATGTATCACTGCATTGCGCCGAATTTCACAATTCCATGTAATTGCGATTCACATGCATATAAGACGGTTGCTAAGCCAATACAGACACACATGTACATATATATGTGTGTATCACTGCATTGCGCCGAATTTCACAATTCCATGTAATTGCGATCAACATATCCAAAGAGCGCCAATATCATGATAAAATTAAAACTGTTCTGCATCCAGAACATATAACAAATTTACACTGTATCGTTTATATATATATCATAACAAACTTAAACTTTATTGAATATATATAAAATACACCAATGTTTTGTCTATTTAATGTTTTGCGTTTAATTTTATATCTTGAACTGCCGCTCTTCGGCTCATTTTCAAGACTAAAGTATCGACGTATCGAAGCTGGAAACCCAGGGCTGCGATCCCTCGATAGCTAACAGGGCTGCAAAACAACAATTGGGTTTGGAATGATCTAGTTCACAACAGTGCCCAAATCAATGATTCGATATACATATCAAATACGTATTAATCAAGTTACCATATGTATTTATGTAACTTTTACATATATGATTTATTTTGCTTCTACATTAGTTAACAAATCACACTTCAAAAAGGGAAAAAAGATATTTTTATATCAGTTAACAAATCGCACTGATAAAACTGATCGCACTCTGAAATCGTGCAGAATGATTTAAAACGACTTTTACGGCGGTAAAACTCGTTTGAAATCATTTTTCACGGTTTTGGGGTGCGATCAGTTTTATCAGTTTTATATGTAAATATAGATACATCTAGAGTCAATCCAATCCTCTTAGACAATTGTCGCTGTTGTATTCGATGGGGGCGTTGTGTTGGGCGTAGATTCGCGCACGAGCTGCCGTCCATACATCACAAATCGGATCGCCAATAAGATAACTCGGATCACGGATCACATCTGTTGTTGTCGAAGTGGTTCGGCTTCCCAGACCCAGAATCTGGCTGAAATCGTTTCAAATAAAGTGGAAGAGTTGCAGCGTATATTTCAAGAGTCTTGCCTTGTGCGCGATGCGGCCGTCCAATTTCGTAACCGGATTTATGCCAAGCGAAAAAAGCTAATGGCCAGCATAATTGTCGGCGGCTGGGATGAGAGGCTGGGTGGTCAGGTCTATGCGGTGCCATCGGTGGTTCCGGCGGCATCTACATCTAGGGCTATATGCACTCGCGCTATTCGCCGGAAATGAGTCAAGAAGACGCCGTCGACTTGGTCAAATGTGGCATCAGGCTTGCCATTGAGCGTGACTGCAGCTCGGGCGTTGTTGTGCGCATCGTTGTCATCACCACAGATGGTGCGAAGGAATTCATTTTCGATAGCAAGGATAACGATTTGATCAAGGGATCGAATAAAGTTGTGTGGAATCTCGAGTTTGGCGAACACAAATCCCTTGTAAATTTTTGTAAATTTATGATATTATATTTTATTATTTCTTTTGGCTTAATTAGAACCATCGAGTTTTCTTGTGGCTGCATTTGCTTATATAGTTGTTATACCCTAAACGCATTAAAAATGGGAATTGAGGGTATAATAGTTTTGTGAAAATGTATGTAACAGGCAGAAGGAGGCGTGGCAGACCCCATAAAGTATATATATTCTTGATAAAATGCTTGAACTATAGTTGTAAAAAATTAGTCGAGTTTTGGAGCAATGTAAGCGAACAAAAAGCGTTGTATTAAGAACATATCCAGAGTGGCTCTCAGGAAAGGAATCGGCGTTGGTTTCACCAAAGTTGGAAGAAAACGTCAATATTAACAAGAAAGACCGTGGACGTCCCAAATTGCCCTTTTCTGAGAGTTCAGTAAGAACCAAACGTCGTCGAATTGCTAATCTTAGCCGAATGAAAGAGGTATTTCGGTCCCACGCAGTGGACAAGAAAAGCTAAACCTTCCGGTGGACCCAAATGATTCTTATATTAGATTCTTTGAATATTTTTTGCATGTTTCCTATAAATTGGAAGTCAAAGTATGGCAAGTAAGAGATGCAGAAAATAAGATTAAAGTATTGGAGAGAAAAAAGAAAATTCAGTGGCAGTTTAGGGAAAAAATGGGCATTGTAGTCGACAAACCAAGAGACGGGGGTAGGGAAACGTCAAATGATGGGAATATTGTACGAAATTTCTTCAAATGCTTCTTTAAGTTCTGAAATTACAGGGCTAAGTGAGTGTTTAATTTATAGATGTGCAACCATATTACAAGCCATGGCATCAGGATATAAAATTAATACTATTAAATTCAAAAGTTACGCCCTAGATGCAGCAAAAGAACTAATTAGTGCTTATCCTTGGTATTATTTGCTTGCTACAGTGCATAAAGTTGTAATGCATGGTTCTGCAGTAATAGAGAATGCGTTATTGTCGATTGGAGAACTTTCTGAAGAAGCTGCTGAATCTAACATTAAGGAAATTAAAAATATAGCACAGTCGAAAGATGTCTCATACATTATGAGCACACTACTTTTAGGATCAGATCCATTCATAACATGACAAAGGGAACTTCCCAAAAATGACATGTCGACTTTATTAACGTTTGTGTACAAGCTGTTAGACGATTCTGTTTAATTTAATCTTATTATTATTGATTATTATGATTATCTTGTTCAGGAAAATGTTTAGCATAAGTCTTAAAATATAGCTGGAGGATTAATTATTTTTTAATGTTGATATTTAGTTATAATAATTATAAATTTGACTCTCAATTAGCTCATAGTGTATTGGTAAAAAATTCCAGCCCGCTATCTCCGTAAAAAGACATTATGGCCGCTGCTTCATACAAGCGGAACCAGTGTGCAGAGGCTGGAAGCTGGAGTTGAAGTTTAAGCAGGAGAAGTGAATAGTAGAAGGAGGAGGCAGGGGGGCTTGGGAGGTGTCATGGGCTTGCTTGTGTGTGCTGGGTTAATGCATGCCAGTTTCTGTTGCTTGGTTTTGGGTATACCCTGTAGGTATATTATTAAAATGTTAAAGGAATTTCAATAAAAGTTATTATGTATATGCGTATGTATGTATATATGTAAAACTAGATGATGCATATTTGAATAATTTCTATATAAAAATTGTTTAACAAAATACAAATAGTTTTACTTGAAGTAAACAAATACGATCAACAAATATCGAAAAGTTCTTTAATAAAATATGCAAATTTTTAACTAAAAAAAGGTATACAGAATTAACATTTTTCATGATCGATAAATATCGAAAAGTTGTTAAATAAAATATGTGAATTTTTAAAGTAAAATAAAGTTTATAAAAGAAATTTTAATCTGTGATCGATATATAAAAATTTTGGACTGCAATATCTTTGTGTAGAGGGTAGTTCTTAGTCAACAATTAATTTCTTAATTTGATTGTTGTTGCTCTTGTTGGTGTTGTTGTTGTTGTTGTCACGTGAGTTGACATCAAAACGGATATGGAATTTTCAATATTTACTGTTGCTGTTGCGGTTTAATGTATGCAGCTGACACACACACACACACACCAACACACACCTGTACATACAGCTGTTGGGTGGGTGATTGTGGGCGGTTATGTGGGAGACAGGCTGCGCAATAGCTAGCGCCCAGTTGTGCCCACTATGGCGCTTATGTAAGCATTTTCAGCATGTTTCTGCTTTTATATACGTGTAGAATTCACAAGAGAATGTTCATGTGGACTGAGTGTGGGTGTGGGTGTGGGTGTGGGGGATGCGGGTATTGTAGGGTCAGGGAAAGGGGAAGGTTTGCGTTGCTTCGTTTCACATAAGCAACCACTCATAGCTATCTCGCTCACTCACACTTTCTCTCTCTCTCTCTCTTTCCCTCTCTCAATCGCTCTGTTTGCCTTTCCCCTATCACTCATTCACTTTCTCGCTCGCACCCAGCCTCCCTCACACCCTCACTCTCTCTCTCTCTCTCTTTCTCTGTCTCTCTCTAGCTCTCCGTTTCTCTGTATATGTGCGTGTGTGTCAGTCTATTTGTCTGTTTTGCTATGTTTCACTCCCACTTTGTATAATTCATTTAACAGTTTTCGCACGCAAAACTGCATTTGGCACACAATTGCGAAACGAACGCTAGATGGCGCTGCGCCATCATTTTAAACAATTTGTCAGATTGCAAAATGGCCTAGGGACAGGCAACAACCAACTGGACCGGCTATGCTCATAATGTCTATATATCTTTTTTTTTTTCTACTCTCAGCAATTACCCTATATCGAAATTTGCAATGAAAATAGAAGTGAAAATCATCCAATGGCCTCAATTAATTGAAAGTTTCCCAATTTTATTATTTGTTCACTTTGTTCTCAGTTTTGTATATTTTTGTTATGTATTTTTAGTATATCTTTTGATTGCTATAGTGTAGTTTATTGTTGTCTAAATTTATTCAAGTCTAATTATGTAATTATGCGTAGTTGTCCAATGCATCTTTAGCTTCTCAAGGCGCTGAATGCGATTCTAACGAAGACAAATTGACTTAAATTGAATTAAATTGTATATAAAATATTTTATATTTACTGAAATGTTAGGTATTATAAAGTTGTACAATATTTAATATTTAATAAAATGTTATTTATACAACATTAGGTATTTAATGAAATGTTAAGTTTTATAATTATTAAGTAGTATATACAATATTTATTATTTAATTTATTAAACAAATTTTTTTAATTTTGCGTATGCAACATTTAGTATTTTATGAAATGTTAAATTTTCTTATTATTAAGTTGTATATACATTTTTATACTTTGTTTTATTAAATGTTATTTATATAATTCAATATTTAATGAAACGTTAAGTATTATTATCTGGCTTGTCTGACTACATAAATTTAAATACCTTGGTAGTTTTAACCGATCTGAAGTGAACTGAATCCTGGATTTTTTTGGTCTTCTCAACTTGCTCCTCTCAACACTTTAATAAAGCTAATGCAGTCAGTCAGTCAATCCATCAATTTTCTTCAATTAATATAAATATAGATGAGTGTAGTTAAGTGTTTGAATTGCAATACTTAAAGTTTTAACTCAGTTGACTGTTATAAAACATTTTCTGCTAAATTTATTGTCACTCTGAAGAGCGTTGCCTTTATCTAGTAACTTTAGTCTATTTCTCATGTTCTACTTAACTTAATCCACTCGATATTGGCTATGGTCGTAAATTCCCATACAGGAGCTCAACCGATAATCTAATCATAATCAAAAACTCTATATTAAGAATAAAGAGCAGTCTTGATTCTCTCTATCTATATTCTGTTAGTTAAGCTTGTAAGCTGCTGCTTCCCAAAAAAGTCTTTGTATATTAAAAATTATCGATCGTTATCTAAATTTGAACAACAGTAATTTTTATTTTCTTTTCTTTCTTCTTCAGAAAGAAAGAACCAAACTTGAATAGTTGTAGCTCTATAATCTTTCTAGTATAACATTTATATCTGGCAACAATGCACTTAATCTTAGTATATCCTTTATATGAACAGATTCAAGTGTCTGGCTTTGGTTGCACATCTAAAAGAAAAAATTTCCAGTAGCTTCTTCGCAATGCTTTGCTGCTTACATAGCTAGGCCAACAGATAAATCAAGTTTAAGTTTAAAATTTCAATCAACTCAATATAATACCTCTCATCAACGCTTCGTAGACGAGTCTAACGAAGAAATTGTTTTGCAAAGCGCCAGAGTTAGGAGCGCGCTATTTATAAACGAGTTCTGAGATTTAGATAAACAGACAGATGGAGCTACATACATATATGTATAGATTAGTGTAGATAAAAATAATCAGTATATCTTGATCAGTCGAATAGGCCGCATTTGCAATTTGCATATTAATGTCGGATTAATCGATTGTGCTAGCATAAATCAAGGTAGATTCATCGATTGATTTATAATCTGACATTGAAATGCGAATTCTGCGAATCGAAATGATCTGAAAACAAGGCCGGCATTAAAATTTGTTTAAAGATTTGTTGTGTTTGGAGTCGTATTTATTGATCATACTTGATTTTGATCTTGATTTTTAAACTTTTTAGTTTTAATCATTGCAATATAATACTTATATAATATACATAATATTTATATGTATATAATACTTTTTAGTTTCAATCATTTCAATATAATCTTTTTATATAGTTTATCTTCAGCTTATATCTATATACTTCTCTGCATAAGTATATAAAAAATCTGCAGAATTTTGCTTTTCTTGCATTCCAGCATATCAGAGACTTTATATATGTATAGGTACAGTATAATCCGGTTATAACGACTCTGCTTATAGCGTTCGTCCGGTTATTACGACAAGCTTCTATGAGCAAACTTATGTGGTTATAGCGTCTTCCGGGTATAACGACGTTCCGTTAAGAGTCGTTTTAACCAGTTTCTACTAGATATAGCCACTACTAGATATTTTCCTATCAGACTCCACAGGCTATCAACCCAATCAGAATCAACATATGGGTATTTCTCTAGGAAAGTCAACTTTTGTTTGTAATTTGTGATTATTTTGAAAACGCATCACTTTATATAAGTATTCCAATTAGAATCCAGTAATCCAGCCCGATCAGAATTTATGTGTCCATAATGTCTTTATACACTAAATGTTTAACAAAAATAAATTTTAGTTCGAGAGTAATTAATCTTTAGATAACTTAATAATCTTTTAATACACTCTTATATTACGATTATAGTTCTTGACTATTATTGCATTCTATTCTTGATTATTAAATAAATTGTAATTTCCGTTTGATTTGAAAATCTCATAATTAAACTTACTCGAAAGTGATGAACTAACAGCATGACATTCAGCCATGTTAAACTTCCTTAAGACATTATTAAGATTATATGACTTGGCTATAGATGTTCAGCACATATACATTTTTGAGATTTCATCTTAGATGAAATTCAGGCTAAATTTGATAATTTAATTAATTGAAATGCCAGCAAAATAATAGGTAATGAAAGACACATCCTTTGTTTGGCTTACATTTTGACACAGGGTAAGGAAGGTTTTAGAGCGTCGCATCTCACTCTTGCTAATATAATTATGTGTGTTTTGATTAGCCGTTATTCGCACATGCTCACGCACACACGCACAGCCATTACCATTGGCTGAATTGTAGTCAACTGCTGCGATTTGTTAATGCAGGTCTTAATTGAAAATTTGGCAGTGTGATAAAACAAATGTGAGTTAAGCATATGCCAAATGGCTGTTTACATAATTTCTATATGTGCTATATACATATGTATGTGTATTGTGCTTTATATTATCTCTTTATAATTTGTGCATAATTTTAGCATCAGCTTTGCTTCATTATATAATAAATATATACAATGTGCATATAATAAATTTCCATTAATTCATTGCTTATTTAAGAGCGCCAAGTGTCTGCATATCATATGCAATTCAAATTCTTAAAGCTCATTCTAATTATGCCCTTAAAGCATTTGCAATTCTGAGTAAAATATAGTTGTGCAGAGTTCAATTCTATTCCTTTGCTGTAAATGGTTTTAATGTAAAATTTGTTTAAGCCATTAGAATTACATATAGTTGTATATATATATAGAGACAAATATTATCTGTATATCTTTGCTTTGGTTGCTCATCTTTAATATGAGATTCCATCTCCAGCTGTTATACATATTGCTGCGACAATTGTTATACATAAGCGCGAGGCGCTGCCAGCCAGCCAGCCAGCCAAGTGGATATACAGCAGTCAAGCAGCATCCCTACACAGAGACACCCAAAAGCGCTGCTTCAACACCCACTACCCGGTAGCAATCTGTATCAAGCCACCCGCCACTGGGAAATGGAAATGGAAATGGGAACTGACAACTGTTCCCTACAGCCAGAATTCTGGAGTTCTCTTTGTGTTTCTCTCATGTTGGCCAGTTCCCTTCCACTGCCACTGCCACTCGCACTCCCTCCACACACATTCCCATTCCCATTGCCTCTACCAATTCGCTTTGTATGTTGTATGTTGGTTTCATCAATGCACATGGCGCGATTCCGCAGCATCGCTGCATCTGCTATCAGACAAGTTGGAAATGGAAGCCCCAACAACGAGTATGCAATTCACTGTGCACACTGCTTCAAACATCAAACAGTGAGCCAAATGCCAGTGAAGTGCATCAAATTGAGATGAGTAGCTCAAGTGCTGTAACTCAAACCCATTCATTAATCTCAAAATATTCATAGTTGCATATGCATAGAATATTTTTTACTAGAAATACATCAAAAAAGTGTATTTTTCTGTAAAAAGATAATGGATAGGAAATATATTGAAAATTTTTTATTTTCATAGTCAATTAAGTTTTAGTATTTCGAAATATTTACCCACTTTTGACTGGGAGTTTTTGCTCAACAGCTGGATAGTTGAGAGTTCGAAAGAAATAATAGTAAATTTCGTATGCTTGATGAATTATAGAACATATATCTACATGGGCATAGTTTTTTTCTCTACACACTTTCCACTTTTTGCTCTCTATATCTCAATCTGTCTCTATCAATCTCTATCTCAAGCAAAAATATCGGAATTTATAAAGCTCTAGCATGAATATATTTTATTCAATTCTATATGTAATATGGGAATCTTAAGAATACTTTCAGCCTGATTTTTATGATTATGATGTAAGAGCTATTTGTAGTTACCAAGAAAAATTCAAAAGACCAAATTACTCCAGTTTTATTCAACTCAAATATGTAGAATATAAAAGAATATATTCTATTTTCAAAATCGAACTAAAATCATTCAAATTTTAGTTCTTTCACATATATTTTCTTCTTCTCTATTTCACATTTCCTTTTGAACTCAAAGTTCTCGTGCAACATTCTTATAATAATATTTCTTATAATATTATTACATTGAGCTCTGTTTATTAGGCAACAGGCAGATTATCGAATTTTCCATCATGTTTTGAGAACTATGGTAGAATTAACTCTTAGTTTTCCCTTAGACAAGTGCGCACGGCTCAGAAGTAGGTTGTGGCCTCACCTGTTGTTTTGCCGTTGTCTCTCCTGCTGTGTCGCGCTGTGTGATAGATGAAATGCTCAAGCTTGAGCCTTCACCATCAGCTGTAACCAAAGTGATTTAATGTATAAAGAGATAATCTTTGTTATAATTTTGTAATTGGAATTGTTATTTCTAATTATTTTAAATTTATTAATAGGCAAATTGTGATTTCATGAATGTGATTTGATGAAGATGAAGATGCTGAGCAAGGTGTCCTCTGCAAAACGAAATATTTTGGCTTGAGCCGAAGCAAAAATATATTGAAATTAAATTAAATTAAATTAAATATTTTATTAATATTTTATTAAATTATATGAAAGCCATTTGTATATATATGCTTCAATGTATAAATATTTTAAAATAAATATGTACATATCATATTTTTATATTATAGTATATTAAAATTAAACATGTAAGAAGGCTCTAGTCGAGACGGCTCGACTACGAGATACCCTGAACCCTGCAAAAAAAAAAACTAATACTCTTCTTTACGAGCGTATGAGAGCGAGCACTACCAATTTCATAATCTGCGTATTCATAATATCAATCTAAATATATAAATTTGAAGTCTCTAGCTTAAACGATGTAGAAGTTATGCCAAAAAAACGTAAAAAATGGAAACGAATTTTGGATTTTTTATCGTATTGGATCGTACTGCGTAACTAACATACAAATGTTCATGTGAAATTTCAGCTCTCTAGCTTTTGTAGTTTCCGAAATCTCGACGTTCATACGGACGGTCCGACGGACAGACGGACGGATGGACAGAGGGACGGGGCTAGATCAACTTATTTTTTTATGCTGATCAAGAATATACCTATATACTTTATGGATTCTGCGACGTCTCCTTCTGCCTGTTACATACATTTAACAAAACCATTATACCCTGATTACCCATTTTCAATGGGTTCAGGGTATAAAAAAAAAAAAAAAAAAAAAAAAAAAACAATATATTGTTATAAAAAAAGTCTATAAAAAAAGTCTCAAATTTCATTAAAATATCCAAAGATTAAAATTTTTAATTACATTTTAAAAATTTAATAATAATTTGTAAAATATAAAATATTATACAGCCAAAAAAGAAACAAATGATATTCGCCAATATTTTAATTTTATTTAATATAAAAAATTAGTTAAACATAAAAAAAAATTTGTTCAAAATATTTAAATACTTATACAGTATTCATATTTATTATATTTCCATTATTTGTAGTTACATTCAGTTCTCAACAATTTCAAGCATTGCACGCCTAACCTCGCACCACTGTTCATAGTCATAGATTGCAATTGGTAGCGCGTTTTGGTTAAAGACATTGCTGTTGGGTTTCGGCTGTGCCTAGTCGCGCTTAGGAGCTTTGTCAACCTTTACTCTTTTTGTTTCGTTTCTTTTTTTTCTCGTTTTGTTTTATAGTTGAGCTTGCATTTGGTGCTGTTTGCTGGGCCGCGCTTTGGTTTCCAAGTTGACTTGGTTTTGTCGCTAGGTGGCGCTAATGGCTGTGCTTGTGAGTGTGTGTGGATGTGTGTATGGCAACGCATTTTCGTTGGTAGTTTCACTGGCATCCCTAGCATACATATACATATTTATATACATATATTATATATACAGCTGTGCGTGTGTAGCCAAGTGCGGGTGGCGAGTGCAGCAGGTCGTGGAATTGGAAAGTTCTAGACGGACAGCCAGACAGACAGATATGCAGGCAGGCAGACATATCAGCATCGGCCCCATTGCTTATTCCAGTTGCGCGCCAGCCTTGGATACAGATGCAGATACACATACACAGATGCCATATAGCCGCAGAGTCATGCACATATCCAGCGATATGTATGTGTGTGTGTGTGTATATATATATGTATCTGCATATGCTCATATGTAAGCCATATATCAAATGAGGAGTCAACTACTGCAAAAATGTTTTTTTTTTTTCTTTTTTTTTTGTAAAAATCAACATGTTTTCCATATTCATATTCGTATTCATTTGGTTCATTTGCTGTTCATTTATATGAAATTTGCTCAGAGCCATGGTAAACATGGGGTATACGCACTTTGTGTAAATCTTATGCGAAACGCGTATATTTTGTTGTTTTCATACTCGACCACCAGAAGAATAAAGAGTGTATTAGTTTTGTACAATGCTCTGACTCTGCTTATAGCTGCAAAATATTCCACAGCTTGAAAGTGGAAAGTTTAAATTTTAAATATATTTATAGCCTCTTAGTAAAAAAATTTTTTTTTTTAATTTTCTCGATACGCCCACTAGAGGTGTGAACGATCGGAAAATATTATGTGTCGTGTATCTACAAATTTCTTATAACTAATATTCTAAAGAGTTGAAAATGGGAATATATAATAATCGAAAAGATATGGCGCATATATATTAAGCCCAAATGTTCCTTGTCCAGCTGCAAAAATCTATAAACTAAAGTCTTAGAACTAAAAAAAAATGCAATAATTAATTTACTAACGAACGTCTCTATGAATGCCTCTTTGAAGGTAAAGAAAATACGCTGTCAATTCCGCAGACTTACTCTAGACTTATTTTAAGTATTGCCGAAAAAAATATAAAAATATATATTGTATAAATATATCATTCACGCTTAAGAAATAAGTTTATAAACTATGGACGAATGCGAGGAGTTCGATAGGAAATTATGCGATCTGGTTAGACCATTCTAAATTTAACCATAACTGTTGAGCGAAGTCTTCCAACAATTATATTCTATAAACAATCCATTTCCTCATGAAAAAATATGCAACTGTTTTTCAATCCTGAATGAGTGTTATGCGGTCAGTAGTGCCCGACTGAAATATTCTTGTTTATGCTTTACATTACTTACAGGTCAATTGAATTTTAAGAATCTCTTTTCAATTTTATGACTGACTCCAGTTATATTGATTCATAGGAATCTTGAATTTCAGTGTAGTTTTTTGGATTTTAGTCGGGATATTAGTGTGGCAAGGATATGCTCGGATGTATCCTATGGGCACTAATATCCTCGCTGAAACTCAAAGAACTACACTGAAAACAATGTTTTTTTTTTATTATGTTCGTCGAGCGTCTATTCCATTTATAAAAATATCTTAAGTCAACAATTATTTTGAATATGTTAATTCATTGGGATTGACTGCCAGCTTCTTGTTCCCGTTGATAGCGTTAATTTTAATTGGAATATTGGACTTCCTATTCTCCTTATCGATAGCATTAATTTTAATCGGAATGTTGGACTTACTATTCTCCAATTTGTTCATGGGACGCACTTTCGATGATGATTTGGGCTTTGGTATTTTCGATACGAATTGTGAACGATGACACTTGGCGGCCTCATCGCGGCACTCGCTATTCAAGAAGGAAACAAACTCCGTAAAGTATATAAGATATAGAAATTGAGTTAAGTCGAGTCTCACATACATTAGCCAATCATTCTGCGTCAGTTTCTGGGCCAATTGCAATAGTTTGGCATTCTTTTCTTGCATCAGTTTCAAATCGTCATCTGTCATCGGTATGACAGTCTCACCTTGCAGCAGTTTGATATTTTCACCTTCTAGCTTCTCACGCTCTTTCTCTGACAATTCGTTAGACTTCTGGCTTGCCTTCATTGTGGTCAATTGTAGTTTATGAAGCTAATTGAGAGAATTTCATAATTATAGATCAGATTGTAAAAAAAAAAAATGTATATATGTGTGTGTAACCTCTCGGCGAACTTCCTGCAATTGAATCGGACTGTGTCCGACTTTCTCCACATTGCCGGCTCCGGCAATGTCCTTGATGGTATCATCTTCCTCTGGCACTACGGCGATCTTGTTATCCGCTGAATTATTATTCATCTTGTTCATTTATTAGTTCAATAAATATAGGTATTTTAATATATTTTATTTTTACGTTTGCACACTGCACGTTCAGATTGAATAAGTAAATGTTGACTGTCGATGTATGCAATATGATTGAGTTTATATATATATGCCGAGTTCTGCCCGGCCTACTAAGCAAGCAATGTTAGGTTCGTTCATAAAGTCAACAGCAAAACTATATGGCTTACTAATTGAGGAGAGTTTTTCGGCTTTGTGGGAAATGTTCGTTCTCTGAAATAAGAGATTTATAATTTGGAATATGTACTTGTAGGTAAACTCGTCTTATAGAACAATCAAATTTTACCGAGGGTCCCACTAAGCGCGAATTGGGAAATTCTAAATCTGTCATATCGCTAATTGCTTACGCTGCTATGGACTTCAATTTGGAATGTATACTCATATAGTCAGTCCACCAAACACCAAAATCTGTATATAGTAATTACATATAAGGGCTCATAATCTGAAATCCCTAAATGTAACGATTACGATACTCTATTGACTTACCGTTATGTGTATTGGGAAATCACAAAACATTTTTTATAGATTGCAAAGCTCTATAATTATCCAGAAGATACTGCTGAACTTATTATGTTTAGCATGCTCTGAGAAGGGCATATTCATATTTATTGACTAAACTTATATCGTTACATCAGTATATCGATATTTATCGATCTAGTAATAGGGTATATATGTCTATGATTTCACCACTTTTATATATCGATAATGGTTTAACAATGTATGTATAATATTATCAGGCCAATGGCTTCTGTTTATTCTTATAAATGTTTGGCATTAGGTAGATGTTATCGATAACTTAAATATAATTATCGAAAATAGCTTCTAAGTTGCTGAGCTTCTAGACTATTTATTACTAAATATATATTTATATTTCGATAATTTCCTATATTATATAACGATAGAAATGGATATCTTATATGAATTGGAATTATTTTTTTATTTTATTTATTTTAATTAATAATTTATAATAATAATATGTTGTAAATTTATATTTATTTATATATACATATATTAAATATTATTTTATATTTTTATTTTATTTCAAATAAATATTTATACAAAATAACTAACGACATTATTGGACTATCGCAAATTTGGGGGAAATTGCAGAGCAGTAGGCGTGGTCTTTGCCTTATGCAACACATGCTATAAGAATTCATGTGCCACTTGGCTGCTGTGGGGGATGGCTCTAGGCACTCAGACAGGAGAAGTTGGAGAGGGGCGTCGAGGTTGACTGTTGCCGAGGCCTTTCTAATAACATATTGCTAACCTGCACGCAACGTAGCCTTGTTATGGGCATGGCTGTAGATGAAGAAGAAGAACAACAACAACAAAAACCAATATAACTGCAAGGGGGAACGGGAATGGAGATTGAGATGTGGTTTGATGGGGAGCTGAGGGTTTTGGGTTGGCTAGTTTTTTGGGGGGAACTAAGTACAAAAGTTGCACAACAAAAATTGAATTTTTAATTTGCCCAACAACAACAACAACATGAAGAAGAGGAAGTAGAAGAAGAAACGCAATGCAAAGCATGGAGAACGAAGCAACAGAAACAGGTAGACATATGCATGGGGAGCTGCCTGGGTATGGAAAAGCAATGAAAAGTGAACTTTTCTCTATAAAGCAACTGCAATAAATACAACAACAATTGCAGGGAAATGCAAGTCAGAAATAAACTTTTACAATGCTGTAGACAGCAAGATGTGTGCGTGTGCGGTTTATATATTTTATTTTATTTATATATATGTATATATATATATATATATTCCCGCTGTTATATTGCGATGCTTCAATCATTTATATAAATTTATATATGAAATATAATATATATGAAGATATAATGGTTGAAATAAAAATATTTATTCTCGATTAGTATATATATTCATATATGCATATGAATGCTTCAGTCTCTGTGCCTATAACAGTTAAAGATTTACAATTTTGAATCGATAAATCTAAAGCTATTCCCTTATAATGTTATCCGATTATAATGTAATCGAAAATCAGCTTTAAAGCTCTACCTCCTACTTCTTTATCTAATAGAAGATAAGATAAATGAGTTGGCATGCTAAATATTATATAGAATGTATTTGATTTTGTAAATTTGAATTCTAAGAAATCTTAGATGCTAAATGTAGAAGCAATCGCTTTTATTCTTATTTATTTAATTCTTTTAATTTTAATTTTATTTTTTGGTTAAATTTCTCCTCCTTCAATTGATGCAACTTTTATAACTTTTATAACTTGGTTATTCTTATGTGAAGTTAGCATAGACACACAACAAGTAGTTGACTCAATTAATAAAGTTTATGATGAATACGAACTGCAGTAGAACTTGACTGACGGATAGACAGAGACATAGATAGATGAAGATGGCAATTGCAGCATGCCAAATATATCTTATACACTTAGCACTTTGTGAGCGAGTAGTGAAAACGGAAGTAATCTAATGCTACATATGTATGTACCATGTATCATTGAAAATTTATGGGGAGAAATTAAATAATTAAATACTAATAATAAAGCTCAAGCGTGGCGGTAGCTTCCAGTCAGGCGTTGCCGGGACTTGGTAGATTTCATGCTGCACAGGTGTCAAGTAATCGACTAAGCATTAAATGCTAAGAACTAAAACTGATCTGAATATAAATATAAATAATTTGGATGAATTTTTTAATGAACAGCACAAAATGTCCTCTTTTTTCACTAACTTGCTCAATTCTGAAAATATGGTATTAATTTTGTTATATATAAATATATATTCGAAATTTATAAAATATTATTACAGTGATAGTATTTTTAATATGATTTATCATCTTTGAAGCGAAGTCTCAAAGGCACCGAAATTGTATTAAATTGGTATCTATATATATGCAGAGGACATGGAGTATATAACTCTAAAGATGAACGAGATATAATTTTATAACTGATGCTCGATAAATATTTGAATCGATAACTCTGAAATGGAAAAAGTTATCGATTTTGTGAAACAATCCCGTATACGGCGTGCCATATACGGACCTAAGAAAAAAAGATTGAATTCGTGACAGACAGGGCTATATCGAGTCAGTTCATCGCCCTGATCAAGAATATATATACTGTCCATTCAGTCCGTTTTCTTTTGCCAGCAACAATTTTAGAACAAGTTTCGTGCCACAATTTCAGTTGCAAGTTGCTGAAAAAGAAAACAATCTTCTTAAATAGCGGCGTCCTTGAACTGCAGCGAACGATTGAATCAGATCGGATTGCAACTGATCGCAGCAGCAAAGTATAAATATATATGTATATAATGTATATATCTGTGTTTGTCTGTTGTCTTTAAGTCTGTCTACCTGCCAGCCAGCGTATTGCTACTTATTATTGTTGTTGCTCCGCCGTTGGTCAGTTTTAAGCGCTGCAATTGGCTGCAGCACGTATGCAGCTCAGTTACGCCCAACTCCCTAGCTCTCCTAGCCTCCCCGCTGCCACTCACCCCTTTGCTGGCATCTACTATATACTCCATCAGGCGCTGCTTTTGACTTTTGCATTCGTTTGTTTTGTGTTCGCTCTTTTTTGTCGCGTCTCGTTGTTGGTCAGTTGCTATAGCTGTTGCTGTCGAGTTGCCTCATACAACAACAGCAGCAACAACAGCAACAGCAGCAACAGCAGCAGCAGCAGCAGCTTCAATTGCGCACTTTGCGTTGCGATTTTCAACATCTCAGTGGCTGGCTTGGCTGCTGCTGTTGGCCAGGTTCACATTCTCATTACAGTTCATTCACCCAAAAGATACGGCTTTTTGTATCTATTAGTTATGTATGTGCTGCTGCTGTTGGCCGTGTGTAGATGCTGCTACCATCGGCTGGCAACAACAACAACAACAGCAATTGCTGCTGCTGCTGCTGCAGCTACGACCAAGTTTTGCTTTGTGAGTTATGTTGTAGATACACAAAATGCAATTCACCAAAAACTCAACAACTCGACAATTCAACAATTTCACAACTTAACGAAAGGGTCAACTTCAGCAATGCTTTAAACTACACAACAACAACAACAAAGTCTTTTAAAAACTTTTGTGCTAGCTAATTGCATTCACAGCTCTTGCTCACTCACTCACTCACACACACGCAATCTGAACTAAACTCTCTATCTATCTCACTCTCACTCTCTTCTCATTGCAGGTGAGTTACTCTAGCAACTAGAACCAATTCAATTTCCAGCTGAAATTCAACCAACCAATGAACCGAGCCTAAAAAAAAAAACTAATAAAAAAGAACAACAACAACAAACTGTTGCGTGTCGACGCTGCAAATGGAGTGGTATATGGATTTGGTAAGCGTGTTTGTAACAAATATCTATCAATATATTTATATATATATAAATATATGTATATTAAGTAAACGAAGCGAACGATTATAAATAATGCTTTTATATATATATGATAAAAGCTAAAAATTGTCTGCATAATTTCTAAAATTAATTTTAACGTTCTTCGTTCAACGTTAGCATTATGTTTATCTATATTATTAATATTAATAATTATCATAATAGATATGATAGGCATATGTGTAAGCTCATACTTTACAGGGTATTTTGACATCAAAGAAAAATTTATAAAAATTATATAAAATATTTATTAAAATACAACTTATAATAATATAAAAATAATAATAATAATAATAATAATAATAATAATAATCATTATCATCATAAAGACAGATGCTTGTGCTTGTGGTATCAATCCAAGTTTCTACAATCATTATCCATTACCACTCACATTATTATGGTCATCATCATCATATTAATAATACAGGGTATTTTTGGCGCATCAATCGAAATGTCTAGAATCATTATTACCTTTAGAGGATACTAATAACATCAGTGTGATCATTACTATGTTTAACATGATCATCATCATCATATATGCCATAGCATATCTTCTAGCTCAACCATGAGAGGGTATTTTTTGGTCGTCAATCTAATTTCTATAATCATCATAATCAGGTCCTTGTTCATCAACTTTCTTTTTATATACGCTATAATCACAATAGCATGTTCATATACTATACTATACACAAACTCATCCTTTACAGGGTATTTTTAGAGGCCATCAATCAAAATGTTGTATTCGAAAATGTTTTTCTTTTCTCCTTTTTGTCCTTTTCTTTTTGGCCTCAACTCACATACAATTGGTATAAGAATGACAACCCTACAACTGAAGTATGGTAAAGTGGACGGCGGGTAGGTCGCTGGTGTATGTTTCACCTGCTGCCCCTCACTCCTAACCCACCCGTCCCCCACCTCCCCACTTTACACACCTGGACTAACTGCCTTTGAAACTCGCCAAACGCGAAAATTTTCGTTTTGTTTGCGATTTATTGTTGTTATACCCTAAATCCATTGAAAAATGGGAATTCAGGGTATACTGGTTTTGTGAAAATGTATGTAACAGGCAGAAGGAGGCGTGGCAGACCCTATAAAGTCTATATATTCTTGATCAACGCAAAAAAAGTTGATATAGCCCTGTCCGTTTATCCGTCCGTCGAGATTTCGGAAACTACCAAAGCTAGAGAGCTGAAATTCCTCATGAATAGTTACTTAGTACGAATAGTTACGCAGTACGAGTTTATTTAGTTTTTTTTTTTCGATAACTCAGCCCATTTCCGAATTATCGATTAAAAATCGAAAATTCGTTTACTTTTTTTTACCTTTCTTGAGCATAACTTCCACACCGTTTTAGCTAGAGACTTCAAATTTGTATATTTAGATAGATATTATAGATACGCAGATTTTCAGATTTTGGATGCCACTCCCCCTTCGCCCACAATTTCCCGCTTTTCAAATACTAGAGACTTGCAAATCGGCACATAGATACATTTAGATACTCTTAATCTAATCTAATCCATAATTTCATGAAGATCGTTCATCTAGAAATGGAGTTATAAGTTCAACCCACCCCAAGCCACGGCAGCAACTGCGCCGCGCCCGCTTATACGTTCGTAAAGAAGAAGAGTATTTTTTTTTTGCAGGGTTCAGGGTATCTCGTATTCGAACCGTTGCGACCAGAGCCTTCTTATTTGTTTTGTTTTGCTTTTGTTTTTATGTTTTCCTTTTCCTTTTGTTGTTTTTTTTTTTTTTGTTCATGCTTCTTCTTTTTTATTGCGCTTAGTTTTTGTGTTACGTTGTGGGTGACACAGCTAAGGGAGGCGCAAGGGAAACGCAAACTGGAAGAAAAAAATAAATATATATAAATATATAGTTATGTGTGTTTAAGTGTGTGTGTGTGTGTGTGTGTGTGTTTAAGTGAGTGTGTGTGTGTGTGTGTGTAGTACGACGGCCACCGTGGTCGACAACGCGGCATCGGACGCTGAAATCGTTTCGGTTGAGTTTTCCAATGCATACACACACACACACACACGCTCTTACGCATACAGGGTGCCTAGTCAAAAAGGTGGCAATGCAATGCAATGCGGGCGTATGGCCCGAGCCTTTCCAGTGTGTATTTAGCAAATGTTGTAGCTTAGTTTCCACTTCCAACACAACAACAACAACAACAACAGCAGCAGCAGCGACAGCAGCAGCAGCTAAGGCTTTGCTTCGTTTTTGTGTCTATTACCACACACACACACACACACACCAACACACACACACACGCACAGCCTCCCATGCATTTGCCCAATACCCGCTTTTGCTTGCCCTCGCTCCCGCCCAACTCCTCCGCCAGCCACTCCCCCTAGCCTGCTCCACTTTTACCTTACCAGCTTCACACACACACACGACACTCTACTGCCCACCTAGTTGCCACGCCCCCATCGCATAGCTTAGCTTTAGTTTTCGGGTATACATAAATCAGCAACAGCCGCTGCCATTCGATTAGCATTTTGCCAGCGATTTGCTGAGCCAAGCGCACGACGCAACGCGACGTGTCGTCGACTGGGCAGCAGCAGCAGCAGCAGCGGCAGCGACTGCAGCGGCAGCAGCGAATGTCTGTTGGCCAGCGACAGCAACTATTTGTTGCAACTATTTGCTTTGCATGTGTGTGTGTGTGTGTGTGTCTTGGCCATGTTTGAACAATTGAAGAAAATTCAAATTTATTAACCAACTCCGTGTTATTATTGGTTGGAAAAAAATTGAGGATATTTTTATATTGCTATTGGCTGTATATACATATATATTTATGTATGTGTAGATATAGTATGTATATATTTATGTTTACGTATATATGTATATAGCTATTTGATCTGTCAATATAGGCATATTCTTTATAGATATGGTTCACTTTTCTTCTTCTATTTTAAATGTATATTGTACGTTAGGAACACATATATAATAAATTATACAGGCAAATCTCACGATAATATGAGATGATCGAGATTAAGATATATGGGTAATTCTCCAGAAAAGTCCATTTTTTGTCACGTTCGACACTTTGGTTTTTTGTAATTATCTTGAAAACGGATTAATTTTAGTACTAATCAAGAGCAATATATTTAACTATTTGTCAAAATAAAACAGTTTTTTGGCATTTTCAGAATTAAAATTGATGCATTTTCAAGATAATTACAAAAAACCAAAGTGTCGAACGTGACAAAGTCTGGAGAATTACCCATATACATATAAATGTAGCTTAGTATTATATTTTTCATATTAAGTATACGACAAGTATTTTGAGAGCTCGAAAATCCCTTATTAAAATCATTTATATCTAGTGATGGGAAACAAAAATTATTAAATCATATAATTAATTGAAGCAACACGATTATTAATTGCAATCAATCGACGATAAGTAATCGATTAATCATTAATCAAATGATTTATTTTTCTATATTTTTTAGGACCACTAAGAATGTAAATATAATTAGTGGTATGATAATGGCATTGTATAGAAAAAAAAGTAAGCTATATCGACACAAAATTATGTAAAGTTTTGGGTGCACTACAGTGTAATAGTGCACTGTACGCATCTCCTCCTAGAGAACGTTGCGTTTGAGATCTAATACTGAAGCAATAAAATAAATTTCCGCTGTACTAAACTGGCCAAATAAAGCTGCTCTGAGCTTATTACCATCAAAATTGCATTATTTACAATAAATTTTTTAATAAAACAACCCAACTTCGCTTTTTGTTAAAAAGTAATAGATTTTGTGGTAAACGCCGCGATTAATTGATTCCGTTACCTTTCAGTTTTCGAAAACATTTTCAGAGGGTTCCAAATATATATATTATATAATATCATATCATATCATATCAAGATGTTACATCTGTCTATGATTAACATATGCATAGTTGATCTAGAATCACTAATTAAACTCATAGAACTGATTGAGTTTATATATTGGTATAGCTTTCATAGTGTGAATATAAATATATGTTACATCTATCTGTTATATGCATAGACTGCTATAGAGCTATATGAAAACTAGTTACAGTAACTGATCTAGATTAATATATTTCTCAGTATACCTTGCATATTAAGTATACGCAGAGTTGGAGACAATCTATTAATCTTCATAATATATAGTACAACAATTGGGGCTAACTTAGAAAAGTATGTTTCTTATTAAATTATATTTTTTATATGTAGTATTATTAATGTTTTTGAATAACGCATGAAATTACAAAGAGGGCAAATATGTAATTGTAATACCTTATATAAATGTTAATTTGTATTGAGTAATATAAATAATATAATAATATAAATAAAGAACAATAAACTGATTTATGTTATATATATGTATATATATTTATTAAAATAATTACAATATAATATACAATAAATAAACTAATATAAGTAATTCGTAAACTAAATAAACTAAAAAAGATAATAATAATTATAAATAAATAAAAAAAAAAAGTACAAAAGTTTATATATTCCAGCGCCTTAAAATGTAGTAAATAACAGTTATGTGTGCATATAAATAAATATGCAAATTCAAATTGAAAGTGCGTTGATAAAATAAAAAATTAAGAAACAATTTAAAGAAATATTTAATTTATAAATTATTTTTATTTTTATATTACATACTACTCGTTGCCCTTTGAACACAAAGCCTAAAAAAGGTTTCATATTATTAATATGAATAATAAATTGATATTTTTATACTTATTAAGTTATTTACATATATGTATCATGCATTTTTTATATAATTAATTGAATTATTATTATTCATTAATTATATTATTATTTTTCTATTTTTTATTAATAGTTTATTGTATTATTATTAATAATGAATTATATTTTTTCTATTAATATTATTAAATTACTCGCTACTTATTATTCGCTGCTCTCAACTCTCTACTAGTCATTCGCTATTCACTGCTCTCTATACGACACTCGTTACTTGTTGCGAGGCTTCATAACTGTATCCCACAAATTACTGCTCAAATGACATTTAATTTCTCTTCATTTTCTTTATTTCATTTTTTTTTTTTGTTTTTACTTTTTCACGCTTGCTGTGTGTACACACCCACACTTGCATATTAATATATGCATACATCATATACAATACATATATACATATGCAAATATGTGTATTGGTTCAGTTATCTTCATAACTGTCGCTATCTCTGTCTCGCTTCAACACACAAAGCTCGAGCCAAGGCAGAGAGCAACAAGGCAAAAAAAATTATATACATAAACATTTATATATATGTATATATATATTGCATAGATGCCGAAAATGCAGTTGAAGCGCCATCTGTCGATGCAAAATGCACGTTGCACGTAATGTGTGTGTGTGTGTGTGTGTGTGTGTGTGTGCGTGCGAACATCTCTCTGGCTGTGTGTGTGTGTGGGTGTATTTGTGTGAACAATAAGCCAAAAACCAGGCAGCGCACATGCATGTATACCGTATAGCGTATGCCGTTATACCGTATACCGAACCCCGGCATTTTGGTATTAACAAGCCCGACAACAACAACACGAAGCAGAAGAAGAAGAAGAAGAGCAGTAGGAGAACACGAGAATCGAGAATGTCGTCGCCATCGCCATCGCCATTGCCAGCGTCGTCGTCGTCGGAGGTGGCTGCCGAAAATTTTCCACGATTTGGCAACATCCGTGGCAACAGCGAGTGCTGATTGAATGGCAGCGCCGACCCGGTTGCCCGTAACCCGTAACCCGTTGCCCGTTGCCCGTTGCCCATTTCCCGTTAGTCGCGCTAGCCATTGCCGAAGCCTTATTCCCATTGTCCTCGTCGTTGGCACTTGGCAATGTTATTTATGTGCAGCGCGCGCGCATAATGCATCACATGAAAGTCACACGAACACAAACACACACACACACACACACACACACACACACACACACACACACTTAAACTTCGCTGCAATTGCCATTGCTCATAAGACAATTCGCAACTACCTCGGCTAGCACCACCACCACCACCACCACCCTCCTCTCTCTCCACCCATCTGCATTGGTGAACAGGTGCCACACCCCTTTCTAGCAATTATAGATACTTATGTATGTATATTAGCATTATTTTACCGAAACTGAACAACAACGCTTGCCTATGCCACCTTCCCCTGGACTAGAACGGATGGTAAATAGAGCTAGATAAGCATCATAAAACAAACAGCTCCAGGCGCGTTTGACAATCGAATTTACAACATAATCATAATCAAAATCTACTATGCTTACGTCATTAATAACATTCCACGAAAATTGCCTGAATCAGCAGTGGTTAGGGTTTTAATTCTGTTCCGAAAATAGAAATGAAATCCTAGAATATTCCAAGCAATTTATTTCTTAATTACTAAATTAGCTGAATAACGTAGCAACGGAATAGATTACGTATTGATTTCTAAAAAAAAATAAAAATAAAAGTAAAATACAATAAAAACACATAAATAATTCGTAGCTATGCATATGCTACGCATAACAAGCCCAAACATATTTTCTGGGCACGCTTCTATACGTAACGTACGCTACGTAACGTAATATCGGAACGTAACGTATATAGGAAATAAATGGAAGTATCATATAAGGTTCAGCAACAGGTATTAAACCTAACCACTATTTAACGTAATGCTTTACGTAACGTAACGTAACGCAACTCAATTCTCTTACCATCATACTGATGTCTTTTATTTTGAACATCTTAGCTAAAAAGTATTCCTTACGTTAGTTTCTTTAATGTAACGTAATACGACGTCAAATAGCTTAAATTACGTATTAGAAATGAATTATGTAAGGCCTTCTCCTTCTCGCAACAGCAAAGCTCAATTAAACCTAATCAATATTTAACGTAAGACTTTACGTAAAGTAACATTACTCAACTCCGTTAACAACAAATAATAATGATGCCATTTATTTTGCATGCCTCAATCGAAACGTCTGTCTTACATCAGTTACTTTAACGTAACGTAACGCAATGTCACGTACCGTAAATTATGTGATGAAATTGAATTATCTAAGGATCATCATGTGAAAGTCTTCTCACGACAATGCAAAAGTCAACTAAAGCTAATTTAACGTAATACTTTACGTTACGTAACGTAACATAACTTCCATAACACGAAAAGCATTCAATTCGTTTTGCAACCGCAATCGAAACATCGTTCTTTCATCAGTTACTTTAACGTGACGTAAGGCATTATCACGTAGCGTAAGTCATGTAATAGAAATAAATTATGTAAGAATCATCACTTGAAAGTCTTCTTACGACTATGCAAAAGTCAACTTTATTTAACGTATTACTTTAAATTACGTTACGTTACGTTACTCAACTCCCATAACGCAAAATAATGATTCAGTTCATTTTGCACATCGCAATCGAAACATCTTTCCTACAACAGTTACTCTAACGTAACGTAACTCAATGTCACGTACCGTAAATTATATAATGAAATTGATTATCTAAGGATCATCATGTGAAAGTCTTCTCACGACAATGCAAAAGTCAACTAAAGCTAATTTAACGTAATACTTTACGTTACGTAACGTAACATAACTTCCATAACACGAAAAGCATTCAATTCGTTTTGCAACCGCAATCGAAACATCGTTCTTTCATCAGTTACTTTAACGTGACGTAAGGCATTATCACGTAGCGTAAGTCATGTAATAGAAATAAATTATGTAAGAATCATCACTTGAAAGTCTTCTTACGACTATGCAAAAGTCAACTTTATTTAACGTATTACTTTAAATTACGTTACGTTACGTTACTCAACTCCCATAACGCAAAATAATGATTCAGTTCATTTTGCACATCGCAATCGAAACATCTTTCCTACAACAGTTACTCTAACGTAACGTAACGCAATGTCACGTACCGTAAATTATGTGATGAAATTGAATTATCTAAGGATCATCATGTGAAAGTCTTCTCACAACTATGCAAAAGTCAACTAAACCCAATTTAACGTAATACTTTACGTTACGTAACGTAACTTAACTTCCATATCATAAAAAACATTCAATTCGATTTTGCAACCCCAATCGAAACATCTTTCTTTCATCACTTTCTTTAACGTAACGTAAGGCATTATCACGTAGCGTAAGTCATGTAATAGAAATAAATTATGTAAGAATCATCACTTGAAAGTCTTCTTACGACTATGCAAAAGTCAACTTTATTTAACGTATTACTTTAAATTACGTTACGTTACGTTACTCAACTCCCATAACGCAAAATAATGATTCAGTTCATTTTGCACATCGCAATCGAAACATCTTTCCTACAACAGTTACTCTAACGTAACGTAACTCAATGTCACGTACCGTAAATTATATAATGAAATTGATTATCTAAGGATCATCATGTGAAAGTCTTCTCACGACAATGCAAAAGTCAACTAAAGCTAATTTAACGTAATACTTTACGTTACGTAACGTAACATAACTTCCATAACACGAAAAGCATTCAATTCGTTTTGCAACCGCAATCGAAACATCGTTCTTTCATCAGTTACTTTAACGTGACGTAAGGAAGTATCACGTAGCGTGATACGTGATTCATGTAATAGAAATAAATTATGTAAGGACCATTACGTGAATGTCTTCTCACGACTATGCAAGTCAACTTTAACGTACTACTTTACGTTACGTTACTCAACTCCCATAACGCAAACGTTACGTTACGTTACTCAACTCCCGTAACGCAAAATAATGATTCAGTTCATTTCGCATATCGCAATCGAAACATCCTTCTTACGACAGTTACTCTAACGTTACGTAAGGCAATGTCACGTAGCGTAAATCATGTAACAGAAATGAACTAATGCCATCCCGCCTCGGCATATTCCATAAGGCAAACGCCTGCAAACGTGACTGGCAAGTAAATTTTTCATTTGTTTTACATGCAGCAGCTGCGACAGTTATCCAATTGCTGACAAATGGCTATGTGATGGATGTATGGGGAGTGTGGAGGAGGAGGAGGCGTGGCAAGGCGTGTTGGGGAGCTGAGGTGAGTTCGGTTAGGGTTGAGCTGGCGCTGGGTAGAGAGGATGCATTGCTGAATGGTTCTGCAGCTACTTAGCAATGTTCCCAAAGGCAATGTGCGTGCGATATGCCGCAGCTACTTGACCTATTGCTCTCTCGCTCTTGTAGTTTGTTTTCCTATTGTTGTCGTCGTTGTTGTTGTTGTTGTTCATTGTTGCTGTGGTTGCCATCAATGTTGGCGCAACAATAGCCACTGTTAGGATTCGCCCAGTTGCATAAATTTGCAGCTTAGCAACCCTTTTCTACACTTCATTAGACTTTGGTCCTATGCTCGAGAGTATCCGTTGTCAACTCCTGCTGCTCCTGCTGCTGATGTTTTGGTTGCACTTGCATGTGTTCTCCTGCTGCTTTGTTTGCGTTCTCTCTGTGTGTGTGTGTGTGCTTTTTTTTTTGTGTTATTTTTCTTTTAGCCATTTTGCAAAGCCTCCAGCACGCACTCTCACGCTGCGCTGCTGTCTCTGTGGCGCGCTCTCTCTCGCAGTCCCACTCTCCCTTCGCTCTTCGCTCTTCCTCTCCCTCTCTCTCTTTCTCTATCGCTCGCTCCTGGGAACGTATGGCACCCATCTCGCTTTGGCCTAAACCACCAACAATTGCCGAACTTTTGCAGCCTTGCAACGTGTAAGCCAATAACATCATTATCATCATCTCGAATGCATCATCATCGTCATCAGCTGCTGCTGCTGCCGCTGCTGCAAGCAGCCTACTTCCTAGGTTACTCTTTTTTTTTCCATCGCTTTCCTTCGACATTTTTTTTTTTTTTGCTGTTGCTGTTGTTGTTGTTCGTTTTGGTCCAGGCGTGTCCTGTGCTGACTCTGGGACTTTGCTCGGCTGCAGCCGGGGCTGCAGCTCCGGTTCGGCTGCATGCTGCACGAAGCTGAAAACTTCCAATATTCCTGTCGTCTGCCAGGCCCGTCTGAGCGCGTGTGTGTGAGTGTGTTTTATTAAAGGTACATCACCAAAAATTCAACGAGCCGAGCTCACAACAGCCCCAGCCGATGCCGCCGTTGCCGCACAAGCTTGCCACACGCATTCGGCTTTGGCCAACAACTCTCGTTGCGTTGCGTTGCGTTGCACGATGCTCTGCTCTGTTGCTATTTAGACCAATAACTCAGCCAGCCCACGCACTGGCGACCGACCAAACGACCAAACGTCCGACCAAAAAGCGAACCGCTGCCGTCGACACAGCAGCACCCTACCAACTCCCCACCCCCCTACCACCCACCATCTCCACCCACTTCATCCTGCTCTATATGCAGCAGTCAGCCGCCATTTAGCCCGGCTTTTGCCCCTTTCCAGACGATATATATATAAATATATATATATATATATATTTCCAGGCAACACATCGTCACATCGCCTCTGCTCTCTCTGTGTATGTGTGTGTGTGATGTTTACCCTATTGTATCGGCTGCCTGGCCGTTGCCATTGCCACTTGAAGGCTCGTCGTGCCTCGTTCCACGCGCAAGTTCACACTCCGGGAATATTAATAAAGTTATAGCCGTAGCCGTACCGTATCGCCGTGAACCTTAGCTAATCTAAGCGAAGCGAAGCGTACCTTAACCTAACCTAACCTAACCAAACTAAAGCTAACCTTGCCATCCGCTAACCCTACGCTAATCTCCGACAATCGACCTAGACCCTAGCTAGGTGCCTAGGACCAGGGCCAGTGCGTTCTGGGCCCTGTTGACATGTAATTAGTTTTTCTTTCTTTTTTTTTTGGAATAAAGCTGTATTTTTTTTCTGTGTGTTTTTTGATGCATTTGAAACTTTGACTCTGTCGTTCTCTTTCTCTCTCTCTCGGAGGGAGAGAAAAGCGCGCGTGTGTTAACCTGCTAACGTTATCCTTATCAGGAGCATTATCACACGGGCCGTCGCAGTTCGTCGTTCGATTTATCGCTCGCTCGCTCGCTTCGTTTGCCTCAACTCCAACGGGGAGTATGATACTAAGAAATCTACTGGTAAATATTAATTACCAACAAATTTCTTCAATTTTTCTCGTTGTGTGTTTGGGTTTTTGTATGTGTATGTCTGTGTCTGTGTATGTGTATGTGTTTGTATGTATGTGTTTCTCTGTGTATGTGTATGTGTATGTAGTATGTAAAGTAGAGCAGCAACAAGTGTCTAAATCTTAGATATTACGATACAAGCACGCTCCATATAAACCCCCCATAGCTACGTGCTTTCAATACACCAGATACCAAATGCAATTGTAGAACGCTTTTTGAGAAAGTTTCAAGTTTTCTCAGTAGAGCTTTCAGATTAAAAAAATATATACATATATAAAATCTGAAAAATACGAGAATTTAAGTGATTTATTGATATAAAATTTATGGGCTTACGAATGGGAAAACTTGAAGATCAAATCTGGATTATGCGCCAATTTGAGCGAATTATTGATAACAAATTGATTACGACTTTCTATTATAAGAAAATATATTGTAAATTCTTCCAACAGCTACGTTTTCTATGGAACTTAGAGGAAAACTGTAGACAAAATGTAATATTAGTATTAGTCATAAAAAACCTTGACTATTTTATATATCTATTTAAAAATAGATATGCAAATGAATTTCATTGAAAGAACAGCGGATGTATTAGTCGAACAATAGAGTACTTTATTGTAAGCTAATTAAATAAAGAATGCCACTCACAGGGTATCCGCTAGCCTGATGTGTTACACAGGGTATCTCCTGGCTTAGCAATATAGTGCTCTTTCAAAGAACAAATATAATTCTGGAACTTACAGGGTAATTGCTCATCTAGCAATTGAGTACTTCTAGAATTATAATATACAGGGTGACTCCTTGCCTAGCAATAGGCTACATTTTGATAATCTTAGAAGAGAAGGGGAAATATGAGTCTAGCAATAGACGACTTCTTGTTAATATCATGAGCAAAGAGTAGGCATATGAGAATACAGGGCAGGATATCAAAAATATGAAAATGAGAATACAGGGTATCTGCTAGTCTAGCACTAGAAAACTTTTTGCTAATTTCATAGAGAGTAGAAATTAGTGGCATTCTGGGTATTTCCTAGTGTAGCCTTAGAGTACATAGGTACATAGTACATATCTAAATTTTGTGACATACAGGGTATTTGCTGGCCTAGTAATTTACTGTTTAAAAATAGTCTCAGAAAAGCAAGGAAATATGAGACATGCAGACGACTAGTCTAGCACTGGAGTACCGTTTGATAATCTCATTGGAAATAAAAATATGCGCCTTACAGGGTATCAGTTAGTCAAGTGTTTCTTGATAATCACGTAAGAGAAGAATAGAAGTATGTGGCATACAGGGTATTCTGATGTCAGCACGCAAGTATTTATTAATAATGTCATCAAAAATAGTATAATTATGAAAATACAGGGTATCTGCCTAGTCTAGCACTAGTGTACTACTAAAAGGCTTATACAAAATAAGTATCTGCTAGTCTAGCCTTACAGTACTTTTTGATAATCTCTTAACGAAATAATTTAGTAGAATAATTTGCCATACAGGGTATCTGCCTAGTCTACCACTAGCGTACTTCTTGACAATCTCGTACAGTTCAATTGACTTGTGAATTAATTATGTGAAAAGTGTGTGAGTGGAAGCGAGATGGTTAATGCAGGCCAAGTTTTAGAACCAGTTCATTCGGTGCGTCAATTGACAAATGCACTTTCTGTTTGTGTGTGTGTGTGTGCGTGTATTGTGTGTGTGCGTATGTGTATGTGTGTGTGTCAATGCATTTGGTTAATGGCTGCTTGCGTCTGATTCTGGAACTGGATTGTAATTACGATCCTAATGCTGATGATACAGCTTAACCAGGCCCAGGCTAAAACTAACATTTGCAATAAGCTTGCCAACACACACACACACACACACAAGCATATGTATATGTGCATATATAGATGTGCATGTATGTATGTATATATTTATGTGTGCAGGACGCACACTCGCACACACACATACACATATACAGTCTCGCACACGGCAAGTCCTTATGTCAGGCGTGAGCTCTATGCGCTGAGCGGTGCCTCAAGCATTTCATCATGCACAACCAACAGCAACACACACACATACACACATACATTCACTCTCTTTAGTCCAATATGTACCGTATCTTGCCCTCTCTCCTCTTTCCAACCATTTGTACCGTAGCGTACCCATCTTTTCATATTCCCCGCGCTCGTTTGCTCGTCTGTTCCATCTCTCTGTCTCACACTCTCTATCTCCTTCTCGTTCTCTCTGTGTTGCTGCCCACTACTACTTTGGGTGTGCTTTGCCAAGCTGCTTTTCCTTTTATTTTGCGTGGCTCATTCGCTGTGTTGAGTTTGTTGATTTTTGTGTTTTTTTTTTTTTTTTTCATTTTTTTTCTATTGCTGCTGCTGCTGCTGCTGCTAGCGTTGACGTCGACGACTTTGCTGTTGCTGCCACTCCTACTGCTTTTGCTGTTGCTGACTGCGCGCCGCACACACATACACAGCTCATGTATATACAACATTCCTCAGTACTTGAAGCGCCTCCGGAAGTGATGGTTTTCATCTGCCGTTCGTCGCATTTGCAGCAGCTGCTTTAATAATAAGCCAAGCAGCAACAACAGCAGCATCCAACACCCCTATAGACCCACTGTGCGCTGCGCATACAACGGGCAGCAGGCAGCAGCAGCAGCCAGCGAGTAGCCGCAGTCAGCGAGCCAGCAGCAGCAGCAGCAGCAGCAGTGTAAAGTTATTATCTATTGCCGTTGATAGTTGTTGTTGTTTCGAACCGGGAATGCGCAGCAAAAGATACGCCAGCGATTTAAATCGCATTGTCTGCGCCGGAAAATCGGTGAGCTAATCCATTATTCAATTTTATAAGTTCTACATCCAAAAGGCTAAATGTGACCACACGCAATTAGAAATTACACACAAATTTTCATGGTGGCACACAAAAAAAAACAACATAAATGAAATGTAAAGAAAAAAAAAACAGAGTGGCAGAGTCAGGAAAACTAACAGCAAACGGCATCGGCATTGGTAGTGGCAGCAACAACAGCAACAGCAGCGCCAGCAGTTCTAGCGAGACTGACACATGCGCGAGAGCCGCCAAACGCTTTATATGTCTCTTTCTCGTTATCGCGCGCTCTCTCTATTTCTCTCTCTCTCTCTCCCTGTCTCCACAATTCAGTCTCTCGTCGCTGGCTTCACACCATTGTTGTGCTCTGCTGTCTTTGCTGACTGCTGCTGTGCGCCTGTTACATTCTGTAGACTGCAGCGTCATTGCAGCGACGCTGGCCGCATTGCCGTCGTCGCGGTCGACCGACACAGAGCTCAGAAACACAATAGCCACATAACAAAAACAAATACAAAGCAAAGCTTTGCAAAGCAGCAGCAGCAGTAGTGGCGGCGGCAGCAACAGCAACATTATCATTTAATGTAACATAAAAAAATGTCTTTAAAGAGTGCGACACGAGCACAGACCAAACACACACTCGAAAGATTAACAGGGAGCGACTAGAAGAGCGCTCGCAAGCAGAAAGAGAGCGAGTGATACTGTTGCTATTGGCACTGCTGCTGCCGCTGCCGCTGCTGCGGCTCTGCGGTTGTTTATTGTTTTACAGGCCGCTTGGGGGCGCTAATTTGTAATGTGAAGCTTAGTTTGGATGTGTGTATAGTAAAGATTGGCCAAGTGTGTAAACCACACAACTTTATGTTAAATATATTTATAAGACTGTCATGCATAATGATGTGTATATGTACATATGTATGTTTGTATACTGTATTTTCCCATGGTATTTAAATTCGGCTGCGCTTAAATTTAGTGTTTAGTTTGCTTTAGATAGAAAAAGTTAGATACATACGTAAGTATGTACTTCTTTTTTTTTGGCATTCGAAATTTGTATTTGACACGGAAAAAGTGAACTTGGTACATATGTATGTACGTATGTATGTAAGTACATATCTACGTATAGACTTTTTTACGATAAGCTTTAAATATAATTATAGTTAAAGCGCAATTTAGAGCGTAATCTGGATTACTATCAACAGCAATTCAGGTTAACTAAACACATGCATATGTAATTGAAAATGATTTCAATTCATTGTAAAGCTTTAATTATGCACACATATATACATACATACATATGTACGTAAGTATGTATGTTTGTTTGTATTTACTATGACAAATTTTTGCTTGTGCTTGAAAATGTGTCGCAATATTGCCCATGCACACACACATACATACATACTTATACTCAACATTCGTGTTTGTGAATTCGCCATTTGTATTCACCTCTTAGACTATTGCTGATTTTGTTCGGTTAGCTCCGCTCGGGTTAGCTCGGACGCTGTGGTGGTTTTATTCGCATTTCACTTATTGCGGTAGTTTGCCTGCTCACCTTTTCTCAGCACCCAGCAGTTGGCATACGCGCCACACAACAAAATTGTGCTCATAAACCGTGTGTAGGCAAATACATTTATTTATATTGTGTTGCACGCTTATTATACTAAGCGGCGAATTGGTCTCCATTAAAGAGCACTTTCGACTTACTTGCTTAAGCATTTAAATTTTCAGCTGTGCAAAAATAAATGTTAAGAGCAGCTGTTAACGACGAGCTGTAAAAAAAAGCGAACACAAGCAAGCAGCAACAAAAAAAATTATATCCATATAACGAGAACGTAACGCTAAGCTGACCGAAATATAACAGCCCCTCTCTCTCTCTCTCTCTCTCTGTCTCTCGCCTTCCAAAAGTGCAATTCTCTTGAGTGATTTAGGGTTGTCATTTACTTTTAGCTAATGCAGAGACAAGATTTCAAGTAAAATGAAAATTTTGTAAATTATATATTTTTATATCACTTTACATTACTAAATCGTAATATATTTTAATTTCTATGCCTTTTACTAACTTTTAATATTTTCAAGTCATGCTAAGCTTATATTTTGCATACTAATTTTCTCTTGGCCTTTTATTTGCTCACAAAGCGAGCGCTTCGACAACCCTGTGCGCAAACAAGTTCTCTCTCACTCGGCTCTGCGGCCGGCAGGTTGGCTGCTCTGCTGACAACTGTTTGCCATAGCAGCTACGCTTGCTGTGCTGCCTGGTTGCCTGTTAAATTGGCGGTTACACGCGCGCGTCAGGTACATCAGCCGCTGCCACTGCTACTGCTACTGCTACTACTGCTACTACTAGCGGTGGTGGCAGTGGTTGCGCTCTGTGGTGCTGAATGCTGTTGTGGCTCCGTGGGTTCGGGCTCTGTCGTCGTCGTTTGGTGGTTGGTTGGTGCTGTTATTGTATTTTTTCTTTCGTCTTTGCCTCTGTTGGCTTCTTGCTTATCAGCTGCAAGTTTATCGATTTTTACTCGCGCTCTCTTCGCTGTGCAGAGTCGTCGTTGTCGGTCTGTCAGTTGCTGTGCGCCTGTTCTTTCCCTCGAATATCGAATCTCGATTTCGATGATATTTTATTACTGACAGACAGCCATTTAAATATATATTTCAAAAAATTTTTTTTGTGGCTGAGTTTTGGTTTTGCGCCGTGTGTACATTTCAAATTATTTATTTATTTTATAGATTACGATTCTTGCTTTCCTTACACGCGCTGCCCGTCATGGTCTCTCGCCAGAGTATTAGCATTGTTGTAGTTGTAGTTGCCGTTGTCGTCTCGTTGACTCGCTTTTTCACTTACCTTCACCATCAACAACTCACCACGGCAGCTATACATACATCCATACATACGAGCATTAGGAGAACGTAGATGAGATGGGTTGAGGTGGAGAGAGCGCCTGCTGTTCAGCTTGATTTCATCATTTACCATATTTAATTCCATTTAAATGAAAATGAACTGAAACCGATTACAATCGCCGACGTCGTCGTCGTTTTCGTTGTCGCCGCCCCAGACTCGGGCCAGACACACACCCAATCCAATGGAGTCCCGGAGCTGGTGCCCGTGCAAGCGACAAGCCATGCAGCCAGTCAGCCAGCAACTGAAATGATAACACAACCAACGGCAACGAACCCCAACAGCAGCAGTCAACAATATTCCAACAACAGGCAGAGCGGCAGCCGCAACGGCAGCGGGCAACAACAACAGCAACCGCCACTCAACAGTCAAGTGCTTTGCTTGCCCAGCCAAAGCAGCGTGTGAAATATTTCTTACACACACCAGCTCACAAGCGCACGCCAGCACACAAACACACACACATATATACCAAGCAAAGAAAAAAAAAATACCGAAACCCGAAGAAAAACAACGACAAGAGCGACCGACAAAATTGCAAAGCTCTCAAATCAGTGTCGGTGGCGGTGGCGTCGTCATCGGCGGCGCTGTCGTTGAATGAATGCGAATGCTCAAACAGCCAACAACAACTCCCGTACACACAAACTCACTCACACAGACACGAATACACACACATCGCACAACGGGAGACAGCACAAATCCGAAACCAGAACAGATGATTAGCCTAGTAAAACGAAACGAGCGACGACGACGCTGCAGCGCAATGTGGGAGCGCAATTTTGAGTCAGCGAGCAAAGCTTTTTAACGCTCTCGCAGTAGTACACGACAGTGGGACTAAACTAAACAATATTGTGTTGAATTTGTGCAAAGCAAATTCAACTTTAAAGGGGTGATAGAAAAAAACGAATTGATTACTGTTGTATATATTATTCTAACAATATAGGACATTAGGGATCTTAATTTATTATTATAGATACTAATATCTAATATCTCTAATTGTTTGTGATTGTTTAACATTATTGATTAAATTCAATTTGTAACAGGCAATATACAACTACAAATTGAATAATATGTATATATTGACTAAATATGAAAATTAAGATACAAATAAAAGTATCTATGTTAGATATTCTTATTTTGATAATATTTGTGATTGCATAATGTCAATTGACAACATAAGTTTGACCCTTTCATTTTGACTAAATATTCAAGTGAATTATTAATTTTTTAGTACAAAGCTTTATGTACAAATACAAATTTAATAACAATGTATTGCTATGTAAACAAACAAAAATATTGTATACGATAATTAGTAGATTTTGTATCACTGTGCATGGCCCCCCACTGCTATAAGTGCGTAATTGAAAACCGGTTGCACTGTTTACCGACATTTTCCGCTAAGTTGTGAGAGGCTGCCAAAGAGCGAGAGAGAGCGAAAGAGAAAGAGCAAGTGACCGACCATAGGAAGGTCGCCGTCATCGTTGCTGAGCCGAACAAGTGTTCGTTGTTGCTCGTTGCCTCGTATTTGCGACTCGTCGTCGTCGTCGTCGTCGTCATCGTCAGCCATAACCGGAAGGTCGCCTTTACCACAACATTTATTATGGAAAAATCGCGTAATCACTGTCGTATCACATTTTTTGCAGCCGTCGTCGGTCGTCGTCGTAGTCGTAGTCGTAGTAGCTCGCTGTCTGTGTAGCTCTATGTATGTGTATGCGTGCATATATTTATATATGTATGTATGCATGTATATTTTGATGTGTGTGTGTGTGCAAACGAGTGTGTTGGTTTTATTTTTAGCAGCAGACGCCGCTTGCCAACTTCAAACTTGTTGCAAGTAGTTGGGTTGCGTGTTTGACGTACGAAATTGAACTTTACTTTTATATTAAAGCTTTGTTCGATTTTTTTTTGTTTTTATGGTACATTTTGCTCACTTTGTTTTGTTTTTTTTTTTTTTTTCAGTATCGTTCGTATTTTTTCTTTGGGGAGCGTGTGTTGCTTCGACAAAAAAAAAAAATTTGTTTTCTGAACATACTTCCAGTCTAACATCCAGCAGCCCCGCGATTAGTCCACTCAGGCAGAGGCAGTCGCTACCCAGATATTCCAATGCATATTATTTGGTTGGGCCTTTATGGAGATGGTTGCGTTCGCTGTCGTTGTTGCTGCTGCTGGTGCTGCGGCTCGTTTGGGGGTTGCTTCCCAGGGGTCCAACGCACACACACACTTGTGCATGTGTATGCGTGTGCACTTGCAGTTTTTTTTCTCTCTCTTCATTTTCATTTTCGTTTTTTATTTCATTTCATTTTATTTTGTATTTTTTTTTTTTGCTGCTTTCTGTTTTGGCAGCTGAACATGGAAACGGCACCTTGCACATCGAGGCTGTCCGTTTTCTTGCTGCATTTTGCACTGGAATGTGCGACACGGTACAGTGGAAGGCCAGTTGCATGTTGCACACTGCATACACATTTATACTCAAATGTGTGTGTGTGTGCATATGTCTGTATGTAGAAGAACATGGCGTGGCACATGCAGCGGCAGCCCAAGCCCAGAGAGACACAACTTGGTGCCTCTGTCAAAGGCCATGGACCAAATCCAGGGCCTGGTTCCTGTTTGTTCTCGTTGTTGTTGTTGTTGTTATTGTTGCTGCTGGTGCTGCTGCTGCTGTTGATTTGCAAAGTGGATTTTGTGTATTTGACGATTGTTCGACTTGCAGTTGATGCTGTTGCTGTTGCAGTTGCAGTTGCTGCATGTTGTTGCAAAACTGGTTACTGCTTGTTTGTTGCAATACTTGCAGCTAACTTACTTTATGGACACCCTCCCCCCCTCTCTCTCTCTCTCTCACACACACACACACACACTCTCTCTCTCTCTGCAGCTACCTATCTCTGTCCTTCCCCCTCTCTCTCTCTCTCTCTCTCTGTTTTTCTCTCCTGGGCCAATGTGTTATATATGTGTATGTATGTTTGAACATATTTGTATTTATGTGTGTGTGCGTGTTTGCATTAAACCTTTTGGCCATACACATAAGGCCTGCCAGCAGCAACATTCGCTAGCGCTTTGCTTCCTTGTCGTCCGATGCCCCTTATATAGGCCTATAGGCTGGTTGGCCTCACTTTATACACAGTCAACAATTATATTGAATTTCCCCATTATAAAGGACCTCTCATAATTTCTCTAATAAAATTCCCAATAAATGAGCAATGAAATGTTTGTCTCCAAAAATTATCTTATAAGAACACTTAAGAGCCTTTCATGTCACAGATCTCTGTGGATGGCACAGTTGCTATAGATAGGATATTTCCTTGTTAAATTGTGTATATACTGTAAAACATATACATACATATACACACACACTCACAGTTTCACAAGTTCAAATCCCAGTCGTACATATATAGATTTGAAAGTAAAAAGAAGATCTATTTAGGCTAAAAGAAAGGCTGAAAACGTTATGTTAATTAAACTTGTAATATTATAGAAGAACATAGAGTGAATAATATATTAGTCTAAGAGTTTAGATATAATGTTTGTTGGTAGGAATTGAAAGGATGTGGAATTTGTTAAAGAGATAAAGTTAAAGCCGAAACACATTTTCTGAATTTTAACATTAATTAAATCAATAATGATAAAACTTTAAAAAAAAATAAGTAAAACTAATGATAATAGTAAATAATGATAATAGAAATAATTATGATAAAAAAATATATATATTAATAAAAAAATATTATTTTGAATAATATTAAGACAATAAAAAAGAGTACTTAAAATAATAATAATTCTAAAAAAAAAAATTAAATAAATAAAAATAAATAATAATAATAATGATATTAAAAAAGATATTTATGAAAATATTATTTCGTGTAATAATAATAGTAATAATAATAAAATAATAAATAATGGTGATAAAAAAATATCTATTAGTGAAAGTATTATTTTGAATAATAATAATTTTAAAATTAATAACAGTTCGAATGGTAATAATTAAAATGGTTTTAGCTCTTGTCTTTGTCATAATTTGCATTACTATTATCAGCTTCATTAGCATCTTCATCATCTTCATGATCATCACTGTCATCTTCATCTACTCTTAACTAGCAATGCATTAATGCTTCCATGAACAACAGCTATGGAAAAGCTTTGGGTTCTTCTTCTGTGTTAATACACACATGCATGTGTAAGCCAGTCTGTGTGTGTGTGTGTGTGCTGAGTGCTGTACAGTTTTGGAGTCCATTTTGCTACACTTAGAGTGCACGCTTGTTGCTGGCCAAAACAGCAGCAGCAGCGGCAGTCGCAGCAGCAGCAGCAGCAACATCTTCGCTGTGGACATGATTTGTTGTTGCTACGTCTGCTGCTGCTGCTGCGCTGCTGTTAGCTGGTATATGCGTGCGGCAATAATGCGCGGCGCACACGAGTCGACCGCGCAGTGCCGAACAACAACAGCGACGACGACGACAGCATCAACGTCGGCGTCGACAGCGACAGCAACAGCGACAGCGACATCGACATCGACATCGACATCGACCACTTCATCATCGACAAGCAGCATCAACGTTAGAGGCAGTTGGCTTAAAACAAAGCAGAGCCAACAGCCAACAGCCAACAGGCAGCAGGCAGCAGGCAGCAAGCAACGGTTGCAACAACAATTAACTTTTGTGCTTGCAACGGGAATGTGCTTCATATTGTTCTATGGACATTTACTCTACAACTTAAAGCTAACCAAGTGGGGGCCATAAGACTTGGATGGAGTAAAGCATATCATGTTGGGGAATAGACAAAATTAAAGTTATAATGGAAGTAGAGGAATAAAAAGAGAAAAAATGATTAAAGGAAGAAAGGAAAGCTATGTGAATATATTTATAATTCACAACTTGTTAAAGAGATGCAAAGTTGAAAGTCCAAGATGTTGTTCCTTATAGATGCCATTTAAATGGAAAGGGGAATGGGAAAAGATTTGAGTGGGAATTGGTGGATAGTATATATCTATGTACAATATATAATATAATATTTAATATTATACATGAGGTAATATTATTTGTTATTAATTCATTAACTGGAATGCATAATCATAAAAATCTTAAAGATGTTAGGAATATCTCTGGGATTTTCAATATAATCCTGGTATAATTATCTCATGATATGATTATACTCTTATACGACTTGGACTTGCACTTATACTTAACCTCAACTTCTAGTTTCTAGTTTTCTACTTCTATACCTACTTGTACTACTTCTACTTCTACTTCTACTTCTACTTCTACTTCTACTTCTACTTCTACTTCTACTTCTACTTCTACTTCTACTTCTACTTCTACTTCTACTTCTACTTCTACTTCTACTTCTACTTCTACTTCTACTTCTACTTCTACTTCTACTTCTACTTCTACTTCTACTTCTACTTCTACTTCTACTTCTACTTCTACTTCTACTTCTACTTCTACTTCTACTTCTACTTCTACTTCTACTTCTACTTCTACTTCTACTTCTACTTCTACTTCTACTTCTACTTCTACTTCTACTTCTACTTCTACTTCTACTTCTACTTCTACTTCTACTTCTACTTCTACTTCTACTTCTACTTCTACTTCTACTTCTACTTCTACTTCTACTTCTACTTATACTTATACTTATACTTATACTTATACTTATACTTATACTTATACTTATACTTATACTTATACTTATACTTATACTTATACTTATACTTATACTTATACTTATACTTATACTTATACTTATACTTATACTTATACTTATACTTATACTTATACTTATACTTATACTTATACTTATACTTATACTTATACTTATACTTATACTTATACTTATACTTATACTTATACTTATACTTATACTTATACTTATACTTATACTTATACTTATACTTATACTTATACTTATACTTATACTTATACTTCTACTTCTACTTCTACTTCTACTTCTACTTCTACTTCTACTTCTACTTCTACTTCTACTTCTACTTCTACTTCTACTTCTACTTCTACTTCTACTTCTATTTTTGGCTTAGCTTACGTACTAGTTAACGGTACTTCTCGAATAATTTGGATAGTTGGCAAAGTGCATTTGGGGTTCGCGTAGTTATGTGGAGATAGATAAATGCCAAGCGAAGATGCGCCACGAAATTGGTCCTTCGAATAGTTTTGGTTGGCGACGTTGCAACGCAATTGTTGCCACCTTCTCCAACAAGGTGTATGTGTGTGTGTGTATATATGTATATATTAGGAGTAGTGTGTATAACGAGTGATAGTTGGCGATGTTGAGTGTGGCAGGGGGGTGTGGAATGGTAGGGGGGCAAGGTGCGGTTCGGTACACGAGTTCTAACCACGATGACGCCGCGACGCGTTGTGCGATTGAGTTGCGACCTGCCTGGCTGCCTGGCTGCCTGCAACATGCTATGGATGGATGGTGTATTGGTTGCTTGGATAGCGTATTGTATGTAGCAAGAGAGTGAGAGAGGGTGTGAGTGGGGGAGGGGCCCAGCTAGCTAGCTGGGTGGGCATGTGGTGGGTGGGGGAATGGTGGGTGGCCAGGGTAGGCTGTGTTCAGTTGTAGTTGTTGGCTGGTTGGCTGGCTGGCTGGCTGGCTGGATGGCTTGGACCTACAACGTAAAATAAAAAATCTGCGCGTCGACGTCTACGCATTGGGAACTCTTAGCTATGTTGGCAAAAGCGCTGTCGACGCTGACGTCGCTGCTGCTGCTGCTGCGTGCACTCGTGTTTGTGTATGAAGGGTATGCGTGTGCCTCTGTGTGTATGTGTGTGTGTGTGTGTGTGTGTGTGCACGCGTTTAAATTGAAAATGCGGCTAGGCGAGAGAGACGCCCTCTGCCTAACTCAAACTCTGTGTGCTGCCTGCCTGCCCGCCCCATTGTACCCGCTCATCTAGGAGGTGCCACGCAGCCTGCTGTGTTTGTGTACCCTGCCCACGCCCAGTCCAGTTGCCGTTGCTGTTTCTGTTGGCGTTTGCCGTTTGCCGTTTTCTTTGCTGCCCGCTGCGTTTGCTGACGTCGCCGTCGTCATCGTCGTCGTCGTTGTCGTTGTCGTTGTTGCTGAATGCAAAGCGACGTCAGGCAGCCGCAGCCGCAGCAGCAGCAGCAGCAGCAGGCAGCAGGCAGCACAGGCAGGCAGCAGCTGAGCCAGGGGCAGCAACAGCATCATTCAGTTTCAGTCGCAATTCAAACGCCATCAAAATCAAAACGGTAACGAAAAAGCAATTTTTTCGTTGTTTTTAGTTTTGTTATCCGCGTTAATTCTGCTCACAAATTGATGCCGTTGTTGTTATTGTTGTTGTGTGTGCTTTTTTTTCTCCTCTAATATTTGTGTATTGTGCCGTTACAGAGAGCAAGCACAATAGAATCAACGCTGAGTGCGAGAGTTGAACAAAAAACAAAAAACAGAGAGAGAGTGCAGTGCTGACTGTGTGTGTGTGTGTGTGTGTGTGTGTGTGGGTGCATACTCTTTCTATCTGTATGTGTGCGTGTGATATTTTTTTTCTGTGCAATGCATTTTGTTTAAACCTTAAACAATTTGAACGACTCGGAACTGCTGGTGCCAAAATGCAGAGAACGAGCAAGACAGAGAGCAATGTGCGGCGGCGAGAGCAAAATGATGAGGTGCAGAAAGCACACACACACATACATACATACTTAAACATACATACAATAAGCGCTCTGTCGAGAGGCAACAGCAGCAGCTCAAAGCGCGAACGGGCGAAGTGAGAGCAAGAGCTAGAGCACGAGCAAGAGCCACA
Source organism: Drosophila buzzatii (assembly GCA_035045845.1). Taxonomy (NCBI): domain Eukaryota; kingdom Metazoa; phylum Arthropoda; class Insecta; order Diptera; family Drosophilidae; genus Drosophila; species Drosophila buzzatii. Next base: position 46,636 of record JAWNOS010000022.1, read on the forward strand.
GCCAGAGCCACAGCCATAACCATAGCCACAGTGCCAGAGCAAGAGCGAGAACGAAAATTGAACTGAACTGAACAAAACAAAGCAAAAGGCAATGAGAAAGGAAAAAAAAATATTGCCACACAGTGACGTTTGGCAAGGGATATAAGGTGTAGAGTGATAGGTATGGTGTCGGCAGGGGTATGGGGCGTATGGTGTGTGGTGTGTTTTTGTCTGTGTGGTGTATATAAACATATGTATGTAAAAACCCACCAACTCTAACTGGAAAGAACATTTGTGCAGAACAACTGAGCAAAATGGATGCGCAAAAATGTGGGCCAAATTTTTGTTTGATGCTATGAATCCCAATTGCAAAAAAAAAAAAAAAAACTGGTGCTGCTACTACTGTTGTTGCTGTTTCAGTATATTAAATGTGCGTGTGTATAGGTGTGCATGTGCATGTGTGTGTGTGAGTGTGAGTGTGTGCGTGTGTGTGTATGTGTGTGTGAGTGTGTGCTAGTCCAAACTTGTGTACATATTTACTCACATACATATGTACAGAGTGGATTTTTTGAGATACCTAAGTACATGCACACGCATTGTGTGTGTGTGTGCGTGTGTGTTGGTGTATTTGCAAATAAAGCAAACATTTTGGATTTTAATTAACAAGCAGTAAAAATGTTTTTACTAAAGATTCAAAAAGTCAATCCAAATGCAGGCAGTTGCATATACAGGGTGTTGTTTATACTTTTGCATTAGGTCTGTCATTATTATTATGAATTGATCCTGATTAATTTAGGTATTTATTTTATTTCTTTTCAAATATGTTTTTCCTTCAAAAATTGCTGCAGTCTGCAGAGCATTGCAAGTGTGGCATAATTATTTAATGCCAATTTATGCAACAGGCAGTTGAGAAAACAGTTGATAGAATCAAGAATGGAATATATAAATATGATTATGTATATATATAATATAATTCTATTAGTAACAAAAATCGGACGCATGAGCTTAGTCTTGGACTTATAGATTTCGCATATAAAATATTCAATATTAAATAAATTTACCTATTTAAATATTATGTTGTACACAAGCATTCATTTATTTATATATACATATATGATTAATCAAATTAATCATACATATATATAAATAAATTAATGCTTTTTTATATAAATTTCAAACTTAACTCCTCCATAGCAATAGGCTTGGTTTATAAATATAAATAAATAACTATAATTCAAATATTAAATAAAATAATATTAAATATAAAATAAAATAGAATGAATACACAATACATGAACAAAAATGTATAAAAAAAATATAAGCGGAAAAAAATATATGTAAAAAAATAAATAAATAAAATAAAAAAATAATGAAATAAAAATAAAAGAATATATAAATATAAAATAAAAAGTAAATAAGTTATTATTTTAATAAAATAAAGTAATAAAATAATAAAAATAAATTATTTAAATAAAATAAAAAGTAAGTAAATAAACTAAAATTAAATTAAATTAAATCAAATGAAATAAAATATTTAAAAAAAAATAATAATAATAATAATAATAATAATTGAAAATAAAATATAATACAATGACATAAAATGTGAAAATAAATAAATTAATAAACAAATAAAACAAAATTAAATTATTTAGAAACTGATTAGAACTTTTAGTGCTCATCACATAGTTGTTGTCTTTCAACATGAACTCAGTTATATACCAATAAATTAGCGATAAATTAAAAAAGAAGATATGCATTCATGCACATAGAATTGATATTAGTCTGATGCATTTCAAATGCTCTACATTTGGAACATAATTTGTTCATACCCTAACTAACATAGAAGCTAGGGTATTCAAGTAAAAAAATCTCATTAAATACGCTCGAGTATTTATTTTTTTTACAAGCTTTGCTCTTTTGCGAACGCCTCTTTTGGACTCTGTTTTGTGTGGCCTTTTTTTTTGTGTGTTTCTTTTATGCTTTTTGTTGTTTTATATATATAAATTAAATACATATATATTATATATAGCAATGCACATGTATGCTAGATTATATTATATACTTAGCAAGCTCGCAAAAGTATTTGCAAAATTTGTTGGGCTTATGGGTGAGTGTGTGCCTATATGTATATATATTTGAGGTATATCTCTGTTTCACTTGATGTACCACAAATCACGTATTTTGCTTCTTGATTAAAAGCGCAATTGTGATAACGGTTCGCGTTGCTGCTTTCATAAGGCCCGTTGAGAATATGCCTAAGATATCATATCGTATCGTATCTGTTATGTATCTGCTGGATACATAGTATATGGTTATGGAATATTACCAAAAATAGCTGACAAATATGATGTCAAGCTAGCGAACATCAAGTACAGTAGTCTCTGGTTAAATGAGACTTACTCAAGTTGAGTTGATATATATTGTAGTGGATTTTTAGCGATTTCTTATAGGAAAATGATAGAGCTGAAGCTTCGCTATATACAGAAGTCTAATTGGAGCTTAGCTGGACACCAGTTGGATTTCAATTGGATATAATTTGGATTTCAGTTGGATTATGCAAGTACAGTAGTCCCTGGTTAAGTAGGATTCATTGTAGCTAGTAAAAGCGTGCATTCATGATATGTGGCTGAGTCTAACTGGAGTTTTGTTCAGTATTAGTTAGTCTTCTATGTGTACAACAGTCTCTTATTAAATTTTTTATATTTTTTTAAGAATTTAAATTAAAAATTATTTTTAAACAATTTCAACTCTTTTTGAATATAAAAATACTTCACTTTGGCTTAGATCTAGATTAAAATATAGACTTTTAACAGAAGATTCTAGTTGCATTCAAATCTAATTGGAGTACAGTGGGCCCGGACTACTATTGAAGTTCAGTTGAATGTCAATAGGAAAACTGTTTCGCAGAGGCAACACTGTGCTGAGTCATTTCTGTGCTCACTGTACCAACTTGGCTACCTATGAAAGATGTCAGCAGCATCAACATCAGCATCAGCATCAATGCAGATACTTTTCTTTCTTATTAGAATTAATACGAGATTTTGCAGATACACACACACACACACATAGAGAGAGAGAGAGAGAGAGAGAGAGACATGAATATGGGTGGGCTGTGCTGTGGAAGAGGGGGGCTGGGCGGGCAGGTGGCACTGGGCGGACAACAACTACAGCAAGTAGAAGATGATGCAGAAGAAGAAGAAGAAGCTGCTTCTGCTGCTTTGCACTCACGACGAGTCAGAAAATGAGCGAGAAATTATCAAAGAGCCGTTTTGTATGCGCGAGGATGGCACAAAGTGTATAGAGTAAGGGGCGGGAGTGTGAAGTATGAGGTAACTGTTTGCAAGACCACCACCCTACCCCTGCCCCTGCCAGCCCAATTCCCCCCTTTGGCCCTGCCTCTGTGTCGCGACGTCCCCTGCACAAGTGAAGGCAGCTCAGGCTGCTCAGGCTGTTCAGGCTGTTCAGGCAGGCTCTCGGTTTAATCGACCACTCGTCGTCCTGTCCTACCCAATGTTTGTCGCTTTGCTTGGCCCCGTTGTTGTTGCCTGCCCTCTGCCAAGTCCCTTCTGTCCACACCTTGCCTCACACAGACACTCGGGCACTCATATATATGTTTGTATGTATGTATGTAGCTACATATTATCTCAGATATAAACCGATTGGCGTGTGTATACATAATTTTTTTTCGCTTTGTGTGTGTGTGTTGTTTTTTCCGCTGCCTATTGAAGCTAGAATACGCTGGCAAGTTGGAGAAAGAGCGAGAGAGAGAGAGAGATAGTGGAATGTTGGAGGGGAGAGGCAGGGGTGCAGGGAGCGTTAGAGCTAGAGTGTGTGAGCAAAAGAGATGGAACTAAGGTACAGACAGACTTGCACGACATTGTACAATATATAAACAATCTGTATATATGTATATGTATGTACATACAAGCATATATACCCATATACATATATATATACCCATATATACACAAGTATCTAGAGCTAAATAAGCTCAGAGACAAGTCAATTAATGTATCTAGATAACGAGCTTGAACAGCAAACATAACAAATGGTATCGATATCGATTGGCAGCGATATTCGTTGTTATTGATCTTGTTTCGACAGCAGACACAATAAATCTATTGCTATCGATTGGTGTTAGTGTGCTTGAGTTTTTCATCGATAATGAATGTTATTGATCTTGTATGTATGTATCTATCGATAGCTTAGCGATAATTGTAAACGTTTTTATTAGCAACAAAGCTGCTACGGCACAAGAGACTATAGATGATCATTATACTTTGTAGTTATCGACTTGTTTTGATTTAGCGAAAAAGATTGGCACGAGAGCAATTGCATTGATAGTTTATCGATAACTTACTGATAATTGTGATCGATTATCAGATTTTTAATAAACAAAGCTTTTATATAGTAGAAAACGACACGATGCGCCATATACTAACGAAATTATTTCACATTTATCGATCAATCAAAATGTTCTTGAGTTTCTTTTAATGAATACTCAAGCTAATGAGTTATCGATATCGACTGGCGTCAGAGCTATTCTATTTGCCATCGATATTTTTATTAAGCTGACATGAATGGATAGTTTATCAGTAATTGATCAACTTTATTTATAAGAAATGCTTTACTATGGCCCATTACGACGACACAAATAGTTAATCTATAATCATTGATCGATTTTATTTAGTATGGTCTCTATGGACTTAGCCGACAATATGCTAACGATATTATTTGGCATTTATCTGTAAAGCAAAACTTATTGAGTTTCTTTTATGAACACTCTATTTAATAAAGTATTCATATCGTTGAGTGCAATTACGTTTGTTATCGATATGATTGTTGATTCTGCAGGTGTTTCGATAGTTTAACGATTAATTTGAATTGATTGCTGGATGCTATATACAAAGAGATTATTCATTCAAGATATTTATATATATAAAGATTTATTTTATTCTAGATCTTTGTATATACCAAATCGAATAGAATATTTATATCAGCTGATATACTATCGATACATGGAAACGCGAAGTTGCTTTTTATGGATTATGAAATTCACTTATGTATATATATTGCATATATATCTCTAATTAGAAGACAATCTTTGGTCTATTGTATCTAGAGTTTTATTGCAACTTTTAGATACTTTTGACTCTTAAGTAAATCTTATGTATCTTACAGTTTAGATCTTTAAGTTAGTTAAAATAATAGCACAAATGGCAGTTAAACAAGCGTATTTTGCCTATACATACATACATATATAATATATATGTATGTATACTGTATGTATATATTTGTATTTGTGTTAGCTTTTTTTCGTCTTTCATTGGAGAAGCCAATGTCTCAATGCTTACGTCCGCAACGCGCAATCGACTGTTGTCCGCTTCTTCTTCAGCTTCATGTTCTCCTCTACTTGTGCTTCTTTCTTCATTGACTACGTCTACTGCTTCCACGGTGGCAAATATGACTTCAACCGGTTAAAAAAAATTTATATATATATATATATATATATATATATACAGAAAGAGTAGCATTTACTTGGGCTTTGGCCTGGTCTGACTTTCTGCCTGGCCAAGAGTTCTCGATTGTTTAGATACAGATACATTATGTACAGAAGGCGAGCATGCCAAGTGTTGTTGTTGTGGCTACAGATACGCCAAGCACTGACGACAAACACTGCACATGTATATACATATAAATATATATAATATATATATATCTTATATATACATGTATAGATAGCTATTGGGGGCTTCATCTGGCCAAAGTTTAGCTACAATTAGTTGTTGCTGCTGTTCAGGGCAACAGTTAAACAATTCATTATACATTATACTTACCCAAATACAAAACAAACAAACCCAAATACACACACACACACACACACACATCTACATACATACAATTGAATCAATAGAAGCTCACAAATACGTTCTCCATACGATTTTGTCGCAACTTCAGAGCGAGCTGTGGGTAGCGTTATCTTAGAAAAAGTAACTGTAAATGTTTTCATGCACTCCCTATAATATCAGGTTATTCCCTGTAAAGTCTGTTCATGCAATAAGCGAAATTCCTTTTGAAATCTATAATGATATATTAGATGATAGTAATGTGATATCAATATCTACAGAAGTCGCATACTTTCAGTGTAGTTTAACAGTATATATTATATATCATTTCTAAAGAAAAAAGTCTGTTATGCAGTCTATATAATATATGTTTGAAATATAAAGCAAAAGGCATTAGACAGTATTCTGATATGAGTATTTAATATTAATATATGTATATTGTATATATTTTTATATACTTCAAAATAAATAGTACCAAAGCCATAATATAGTAGTCTAATAGACTTTATAATATAGGTATATTTGATATGTTATATATACCTAACAAAATTCTATAAAATATATAAATTTGTAGTCTGATATGCCGACTATATTATAGTCTGATATAGTATATATATTTTATATATACATATACCCAAAAAAAAAAAGACATAAAAAGAAGTCTGACATACAGACTATATAATAGATGCCTAATGTATTATATATACATCTCAAATAAATAGTATCAAAGGCCTAATATGATATGATATAATATGAGATTTGATATATATGTATATATACCTAAAAATTCTATGAAAGACATATGATCAGATGAGTTTGCTAGATGATATATAGTAGTCTGGTATGCAGACTACTTTAAAATATATTAGTTCAATATTAGAAATATGATTTATATACATACATATATATGTATCTAAAGCTAAACTAAATTCTATTTAAACTAACTATATAATAAAACATATTTCTTCAATAATTCCTCTAAAATATTGCAATTCAAAGTCCATTAAGCTGAGCTTTTGCTAGGCAGACTATTGCAATTTCTGTAAGAAAATTCTCAAAGAATCTCTAAGGAATTCAGTGTATATTCAGAACAAAAATTTACTACAGGCATAAATATCATACAACTTATTTTTTCTTATTTATTTCTTATATTTTTTGTTTATTTGACATAAAATTGCAAAAGCTTTAATTGAAAATTATTTAATTGATACACATTCCATTCATAACGAAATGAGCGATAAATGCCATAAGAATTTACAACAATTTTTGGACAAGCTGAAAATTCTTTATTGAAATTTCACTAAAATGTCTAACGTATGTATGTATGTGTGTGCTATCATTGTTTGTCTATAAAAAAAAAACTCATATAATGCCCCACTGTGCGCTCCAATGCCTCGGAGCTGGCGTATGGCTAGTTGCAATTTGCGCTTCGTTTATTTCCGCTTTCTCAACGACAATAAGAACAGTTAGACTATTTTTGTTATTGCGTTGTTAGTGTTGTACCACTCGGTGCTCTCATGTGCCGCTGCGTGTGTGTGAGTGCGTGTGTATGTGAGTATATATGTACGTATGTATTTAAGTATTGCATATACAGGGTCAAATTGAGACAATGACAATGCGATGTATAATAGCCGCAAAATCAGAAACAAAATCAAATACAACAGCAAATGCAGAAGCAAAAGCAAAAACAAATGCAAAGTCAGTGGGTAAGGAAAGGTGGAGAAGGGGCTGATCAGCAGTGGCCGAGGCAAAAACAAGCTGGCAGAATAGCAGCATTAAACATACACCGGCAACAACAATAACACGCGCCCTGTGTACTCTCTCGCACTCTCTCGAAACTCCTGCACGCTGTGTGCGTATGTGTTTGTGCGTGTGTGTGTGTGTGCATGCATGCTTGCGGCCAGCTGCTGCTGCTGCTGCTGCCGCTGCTATTGTCGACGTCGTTGTGGCGTCGTCATCGACAGTTGCGAGGCGACACATTCGTCGTTGGCTGCTTGAATTCAGTCAAAATAACAAACACAATAACAACAACGTGCGATTTTTGTTTGCGGCAAATTAATTTTTATACAACTACATATTTATACGTATTTACGTATGCATATGTATATGTGTATGTGTATGCATTCTTATGTTTACTGTTCTTATTTTTGCACTTTATTTTATTCAATAACAATATATTTTTGCAGTGTACCTAGCAATGATTTTTGTCGATTTTTTTCTGTGTGTGTCTGTGCGTGTTAAAAAAGAAAAAAGAAGTTGAATATCAACAAGAGTAATTTAAGGGCGCTAACGCAGCTCAATGGGACTTGCAGCCTTCTGCATGCACAAATATACATACATATGTGTGCGTACGTGTGTGTGTGTGTGTGTGTGAATGTATGTGTGCGTGTGTGCGAGTGCGAGAGATCAACAAATTATAACAGAGCCCATCATCAGCTGCAGCTGTTCAGCGTCGCCGTTAACGTCGCAGTTGCCGTTGGCGTCGCTGTCGCCAACATTGCCATCGCCATCGTCATCGCCATCGCCATAGCCATCGCCGTTAACGTCGTTGTTGTCGCCGTCATCGTCGCGTTTCGGTCGTTGATACAACATTTTTACCTTGAGCTCATTTCAAGTCTAAACAAACCAAGCTTCAAAACATAAAATTCACTGCATAATGAGAATAATAATATAGAAAAAATAATAATAAATGAAAAATAAAAACAAATGAGCAAAAGTGTGCTAAAAAATCAAAGGCAACACTTGAAATTAATATAACTGAAAAGCCACAACAACAACAACAACGACAGTAACAGCAGCAGCAGTAGCAACAACAAAAAAAGTGCGTGTAAAACAAATATTGCGAAAAAAATTGTTCAGAGTGTGAGGCAGAGAGAGAGAGAGAGAGAGAGAGAGAGCGAACGTACGAGAAGGTGAGGCAGAGCGACTGAGCGAGCGAGCGAGCGAGTGAGTGTGAGTGAATGAGTGAGAACGTGTGTGTAATAAAACTAGAACAAAAAAAAAAAAGGAGAGAAAAAAAAGTGTAATTTATTTATTTATTTATTGTTTACGTTAAAGTACGTGCGTGCGCTTGTGTGTGCTTCGTAATATTCAAAGCGAAATCAAAATAAGAAATAAAATGAAAATTCAATGAAAATAAAATACAAATAAAGCGAAACCGAAATCGAAAACAAAATTGCAAATATAATATATACCAACTTTTTTTTCTGTGTAGTGTTTCAATCTAGTTGGCGCAAAGAAATTGCTCTTCCACAATATTTATCTCCATATGTATATGTATTTATATGTATATGCACACGCATCCAGCTGCATACGAATATACATATATAGCGCACACAAATACATACGCATGCACAAAGAAATACAGACGCCTATGTATCTATATATAATATACATGTGCAATGCAAAATTGGCAATTGCAAGCGCAAAGCTATCAACAACATTACCAGCATCAGCATCAGCATCAGCCATCACTTCATCATCAGCAACAGCAGCAACATCATCATCAATTGCAACAACAACAACAACAACAACAGCAGCAGCAGCAGCAACAACAACCTCCACAACAACAAACATTTGCAACTGTCGCACAGCAACAGCCACAATTGCAGCAACAGCCAGTGTTGCATCTGCCACAGCAACAACAACAACAGCAACATCTGCATATAAGCAGCAACAGCAACAGTTGCAACAACTATAGCAGCTATAGCAACAACAACAACAACAACAACAATTGCTACAGCTACAACAATAACAATAATAACAATAATAATAATACCAATAACAACAACAACAACAACAACACCAACAACAGCAGCAGCACGCATCAACAACTGCAACATAACAGCATCATCAACAACAACAACAACAACAACAACAGCAGCAACAACAACAACAATCTTGATGATGACATTTATTATTTGTTTTACAAAGATTTTTATGTAAGTTGTTTTGTTGTTGTTTTTTTTTAATTGTGCCACAGAATATTAAAAAAAAAAGAAAACCGCCAATAAACAAAATAACATTAAGAAATATATATACATTATCAAGAATACATAATATGATTGTTATGAAACCACTCTGAAAGCACTTTAAACCACTTCCTTACTCACATTTGCAACCACATTTTAAGGTCATTTCTAATTGCATTTGGCAACACTGCCTATTAGTGTAGTGTATGCTTATCGAAGGCACTGTAGAATTAGCCATACGATTTCTAGAAACCACCAAGCGCAGGCGGCGTTGCCAACGATTTCACATCCTGAGTTAAATAATAGAATTTGAATATGTGGATTGAGTTCAATGGAGCTCGTTATTTATAGTTAAATTCAATAAATTTGTTTTTTGTTTAGATTGATATACATATATATTGTTTATTATGTGTGTATATATGCTTATTCAATAATGCATTTCTTATGCGATTAGCGATTAAAATCTCTGCCTGATTGCTTAAATAAGAGTTCTAAAAGTTTTAATATTGGATATTTTATAAATATATTATTGCATAAATACAGTCGAATCTCGATAAGTCGTAATGGCAAGGGAAGAGAATTTTTGACGAATTACAGAGGTTTTCGATTTAACGTGGTTTCCATTGAAGGGGGTTTAAAAAATCAAAATACGAATTTAAGGTGTTTTACTACCTTTCTACCTTCTTTCTAACCTTCCTATTCTACTTTCTAATCATAATTCTTATTCATGATTCTGTTCATTGGATGATGGTTAGTCTTATTTATCCATCCATATGCCCACCAATATTTTATCTGCCTTTCTGACTATTTTCTAGCCATTTTTAGCTCTTTTTCTGGTTTATCTCACCAACTAGCTTTCTACCTTCTCTCTAACCTTTCTATACCAATCCCAGAGGTTTTCAAACGAAATTACGAATTATAAGAGGCAAGATCATCGCCGAATAGGCAGAAAAACTACGAATTAACGAGGGGACCAAAATGTATGGGATTTTTACGAATTAACGAAGTTTTTTCAAGCTGGTCCCTTGGTTCCTTGGCCCCAGGTTCTTACGAAATATTGAGGTTTTCGATTTAGCGGGCTACGAATTATCGAGACTCGACTATATATAATTAATTATTTGATAAATATATTTTTAATAATAAATTAAAATGTATTTAAATATTTTAAATATATTGTTTTAAATATATATATACATATATGTTATAAATATATTAAAAATACATTTTAATATATATTATAAATATATTAAAAATAGATTAATAAAATATTTATTTATATATATTTTGTATTTTAATGTCTCATATATATACATATATATTTATAATATATCCAATGCAATCTCATTTTGGCTTCTAAAATATATAAATAAATATATTTTGTAAATGAAAATATTAAAAGAATTTAACAGTTCATCAAAAACAAAAATCGAATTCAGGCTAAATAGATTCAAGTTGTCCAAATTCACTGCAACTGCGTTAAATTCAAGTCGGCTTAGACTCGCTCTCCAGCTGTAGCTGTAGCATACACAAGATTTACTGCATTGACTGTGGCAAGAGGAAGAGGTTGAACAACAACTGCAACAACAACAACAACAGTTGTGCACCACACTTGAAGCAGCTGCTATGCCATTCCAGCCGATATTGTTGCTAAGGTAAAAATTCACAAAAAGAGAGCGGAGAGGGTGTGCGAGAGGGAGGGAATAAGAGAAAAAGAGACAGAAACATTCAATGGTGCATAAAGTAAATTCCAACTAATGAGCACAATGAACCTTATATAGCGAAACAAAAAAACATATCGAATGTCAGGCCATGCCATAGATATAGATTAAATTTGTTTTCATTTTTAATCTGTAAAAAAAAAATATATATATAAATTTATATTTAGAATAGTTTTATTAAGGCAAGAAAGAAAGAAAACCCGATTAGAATGCTCTTGAACTTAAACTATTTGATAGGAATATGCGTATATATATATTATATATGCGTATAAATATATGTATTTGTACCATTTTAATTCAATTTTTTCATTGGACAAGATTTAGACTCGTTATCACAAATCACATTCTTATCACTAATTGTATATACATATATTTTATGCGTATATGCATGTACTATTTCTAGTATTTGAAATTCCGTTTTTTTTCAAATTAGGGACGAAGTGAGCGTGAAAGTAACAAAACCTGCGTATCCATAATATCTATCTAAATATATAATTTCGAAGTCTCTAGTTCAAGCGGCGTAGAAGTTATGCTCAAAAAACGTTAAAAATAAAACGAATTTTCCATTTTTATCGATCATTTAGAAATAGGATGAGTTATCGACAAATAAATAAATAAACATACGAGTATTATTCATGTGGAATTTCGAAATCTCGACGTCCTTACGGACGGGCGGGGCTACATCAACTAATTTTTTTGTGCTGATCAAGAATATATTTGTGGTGTCTGTGATGCCTCCTTCTGCCTGTTTCAGAAAACCATTATACCCTCATTATACCCTCACCATTTTCAATGGGTTCAGGGTATTAAAATAAATCGATAATTATATACATATATATATATTTTTATACCCTGAGCCCATTGAAAATGGGAAATCAGGGTATAATGGTTTTGTTAAAAGTATGTAACAGGCAGAAGGAGGCGTGGCAGACCCCACAAAGTATATATATTCTTGCTCAGGGTGACGAGAAAAGTTGATATAGCCATGTCCGTCTGTCCGTCCGTCCGTCCGTCCGTCCGTCCGTCCGTCCGTCCGTCCGTCCGTCCGTATGTATGAACGCGTCGATTTCCGAAGATACAAAAGCTAGAGAGTTCATTCTTTTTGTGTTAGGTTCGTATATTGCACGCGCAGTACGAGTTTATTTCAGAAATTCGATAACTTGTATATTGGGAAAGTTATCGATAAACGAATTTATCGGGAACTAGTTATAAAATTCTAGCTAATTCATCTTTAGAGTTAGAGTCTCCAAGTCTTCTGCATATATATAGATACTAATTTAATACAATTTCGGTTTTTGTCAGATTTTGGATTCCGGTCCCCACTTCGCCCCACCATCCCCCAAATATGAAAAAAATGCATTTCAAATACTAGAGACATGCAGTTTGGTTTAGCATATAGATATGAATATCATAATCATAATCTGAAAATATCAATACGATTGTCCATCTAGAAACAGAATTATTAATCATCAAAGTTTTCTCATCAAAACCCATGCGGCGCAGCAGCAAAGCAGCGAGACAGCAAGACGCTTGCAATGCTTACACACATGCATACACACATACATGCATGCACGCGTAGATCAATGTCTATGTGTGCGTGTGGTTTTGCATGCGTGTAGAAACGAATCGAATAATTCTTGGATATTATTCGTTCGAAGAAGGGCTCAGGGGATTTCGTAGTCGAGTAGTCTCGACTACAGCTTTCTTACTTGTTTAAATATGTAAAAAGTAAAATAATATAAATTAAACAAATTAAAAATGAAATAATAAAAATGAAATAAAATAAATGAATGAATTTAAAAAATAAATATGTACAATAAATATTTTCAAAACTTACATAAAAGAGAAAAATAAATAAAAATAATAAAAATAAATAAATAATAAAAATTAATAAATAATTAATTAATTTATAAGACATATTTAAAAATAATATAAATACAAATTTGTTTTAAAATAATAAATATAAAAAATATTTTTAAGTTTTGTAAGTAGCAAAAATTTTCAAATTTGTATATAAAAAAATATATATATTTCTAAATATTTAATATTTAGATACAAATATTTTAAATTAATATTTAATATTTATATACAAATATTTTTAAAATATTGTTATCCACCGTTTTCCATTTTCTATCTATCCGAAACTCGATAGTTTTTCTTGATATTTGACATTGCTTTGGCTGCTGATCATCGACAATATGTTTCGGCTGTGCGTCATAGCGATGAGGTACTTTAGATATGACACATTTCATTTAGGAACTTGATAAACATTTGCTGTAGATACATATTTCTTGCTCGCCATCTCTTGCTCGTTCCCTCCTCTTTCTCTCTCTCTCTCTGTCTCTGTCTATCTTTCTGTACTCTTTGTGTATGCGTCAGCAGTTGGTTTCCTGTTTCCTCGCCCCTTTCGTTCGCACTGTTGTGGCAATCGGGCGCAACGGAAGGACCAAACAAAACACTCAAAACAATATACGACGCGACCTTCTCGCAGGGCAACGAATCCACCTTTTCGGGTTAGTCACGCTATAAATACTCTCGCTGCCTCTGTGTGTGTGTGTGTGTGTGTGAGTGTAACTGCAACTGCAACAATATTATATTATATATTTGTATATACTTGTATCTCAACTATTTAACTACTTCTACTCTATAAATATCTTCTTCAATAAAGAATAAAACTTATTTCGGGTTGTTGCGACTGCATAATACTCGTTCAGGGTCACAAACCAGTTTAGCTTTACCAAAAATCAATAATATTCCGTCTCTCTAGTAATAGATTCACATTGATTCGACTGTAAAATTTGCCATAATTCAGCTGTTAAACTGTGTAGGATATATTTTAGCTTTTTTCAGATTGACACGCCTCTGAGAGGTAATATATATTGTATTTTATACAAATATATATTTATCATATTATATACATACATACATATATCGAAATCTTATATATAAAATATATAAATTGAAGCTAGTCTCCAGTTCGGCGTACGTTTCGCAATACCTGCTTCAAGGTTTTTTTCTGTTCTTGAATTTATTTTTAACGTAGACTTAAAGCTAAGCCTTGGATTAAGTTGAGGTTTAAGCCTTGCTTAAATCTCCAGCTCCTGACAACCTCAATAAAAACTAGCAAATGTTACAAGTTATATATCAATATTTTAATCTTAA